>OY728158.1:1910677619-1910993444 GCA_963277665.1 Viscum album
ATTTTTTTAACTTTTTTGTCAACATTTTTCTAAATTTCAGGATTAATTTTTTATGAAAACCTTTCTAACATGGAAAATTATTGTAATTAAAATGTTATATATTTCTTTACAATTATATCCATTAAATAATTAGAATCTTGAGTATACAAAGTTAAGGGAAACATTCATTAACTTGTTATATATATTACATTACAAATTTGGATTATGTGGACTAGTACTTATTGAGATATTGTCTCATCATCAAAATTCAACCAAACTATGTAAAGATTTCATGGAACGACATTCATGCTTCGTTTAGGACATCTATGTTTGGATTCAACATCAGTTCCATTTTAATTAAATGTATATGAATAATATTTTAATCTTGAAATAAAGTAATTTCATGATTTTTATCTCTATAGAATAAGATATTATGTAAAAAAAATGATAAAAGTTACTTAAAAATCCATGATTAATCCATTTTCACTACTAAGATCACATTATTCCAAAAAAACAAATTATGAAAAGTTCCCTTAAATAATGATATATTTGGGTTGAAACATTGATATTATTATATATTATTTATGAAGATATGATAATCAACAATAAAGTAGTCATAATTTCTTATAATGTATGGAGAAATAGTTATGAAGTTTGTAGAATGTCTTATAAAGTGCCTTCAGATTCTAACAAATTAAGACTTAGACATTTTTTTTTCAAAAACCAATTTGTAATATTCACTAAATAAATTTAAACCGTGAAAAATCTACTTCTGATCATCTTAAAATGGATAAAAAAACCTCAGACATATTTCCAAAAATTCCTCATCCCATTTACCAATGGTTAAAAACAAATACAAGCCCTTCAAGAATTCTGTATGGTAACTCAATCCCACCCACTAGTTTTTTTCAACCATAATCTCTTATGTCCTTAACACAAAAACTCATACAAGAGTCATTAAAAATTATCATATATTGTTTTAGATGAATCCTAACACCAAACTAAAAGATAATTTATTTATTTTTTATTTAATTTTATCCCTAATTAGTAAGAAATTCTTTACCAATAAATTTCAATAATCAGACCTTTAATCTAAGAACTCACTTCTCAATATTATCCATGTTTTAATAATAATATCTCCTCATGGATTTGAAAAATTATATATATATAATACAAAATCTTTTCTTTACATTGTGAAAAATATTTTCACCCTTATTTTCCCCCATAGAATACACAATCCAAGTAAATATGGGCGGAAATTCATTGTACCTAATGATAAAGGTAAGTTTTGAACATCGATGTTTAGCCTCAAAGTCTCAAAACTGTATTTAGGAATTGATTTTTTGGTAATATTTTTATAACTAGCCTTTTGTTGGATTGAATTCAATCTTTATGTATCCATTTGTAAATATTTCATCAATAAAATTTAATCAAATTTCAATGTTCTTTCACAATCAATGTTCTGTTGGGGTTTTAAAAAAAATAACACACTTATTATGACATGATATTTTGTGAGGTGTTAAATATTAACCCTAAAATACTAAATTTTTCCCATTATCCTTATCATTTATCTATATTCACTTTTCATAGACACATATTCAAAATTTTCATGCTTAAATAAATTGGGTTTTTTTCTCACAGTTCCAACTAACACAACATTCTCCAACAGAAACATTCTACTTAAAGTGGGCCCATAATCATAACAATATCTTACATAATGTTCATTTTTTCAACCTTATTAATTAATTTTATCTATTTTATTTTATAGTATTCCATATCATAATTTGACTTGGATATACATAAGGTCCCTTTAAATAACAATATGATAACATTCGTTATGATCACTATAATATCTATCTCACAAAATCTCATCATGAATAATAAAAAGTAAATATATAATGAGGTAAATCATTTTATAATCAACATTCTAAGATAATTTTGATTCACACTATCACCTTCAGTATGATTGGATAATTTTATCATACATTTCATAGGTTTTGATATTATATTGTATTTCTCCATGTCAAAAATATTCCACAATTCTCTTGCATACTTAACCTGAGATAAGAAAATATTATGTTATTTATTTATCACATGAAATATCAAGAGATATATTAGCTCTCATAGAATATAAATCTCAAATAATTTCTTTATATGTTTAGAAAAATATGTACATTCAAAGTAACACCCCAAGCTTCCACGGTATGTTTCCCTTTGAATAATGCAGTAGAAAGTGTTGTACGCCACATGGAGTTTTAATACACCACGACCAACCAATGTAGTTGTTATTAATAGTAATACCCCCCTTTTTAAATTTAATAAATTTTATTTTTCAAAATGGACTTCATTTTTTTATTTGGAATATCAAAATTATCTTAGGGTGAATTTTTGGTATTTTTCAGAAAACATTCAATTTTGGATGAATAGTGAAAAACATTATGTTCTTGTTTAAAATCGACTTTTTTAAAGTAATTAATTATTTTATTTCAATTTATTTTATGTCAAAATAGATACATAATTTTTATATATGTTCAATGTAATTCATTGGAGTCATTTTATAATAATTTTAAATATATAAAATTTAATTGAACTTTTTTCTGTCTTTTACCCAC
The DNA here is from genome assembly GCA_963277665.1 of Viscum album. Taxonomy (NCBI): domain Eukaryota; kingdom Viridiplantae; phylum Streptophyta; class Magnoliopsida; order Santalales; family Viscaceae; genus Viscum; species Viscum album. The sequence continues at coordinate 1,910,680,211 of OY728158.1, forward strand.
CTTCTTGGAGCATTTGAAAATTTGCATAAAACATAATTTTACCACTTTTGTGAGTTACATTTCAAAAATCAAAGAGATGAAGTTAATATCATTGACTAAAATTTGGTTCAAGAAGATGGAAATAATAATTTATGAATAGTAACTTTTGACTTTTATTTACCACGGTTAAAAGTAAATATGGAAATTAAGGGTAAAAATGATATTATAATAACTCTTAAACAAGTCTTAATTCTATTGGATAAGTGTAATTAAACAAAATAGAACCTTTGGAATAACATATGACCCCCTTCGGTCCACTTGGATTAGATTCAGATATTTATTAATATTTTATTTAAAGAAGACTTAAAAGTGTTGAATTCAAAGTTAAATAACTAAACCATTTTTAATATAGGGTTATAAATAAGTTAAATTAGACTATAAATATTAATTAGAAAGATAAAACGATTTCCTAAATAATGGTATCTTATTTATAATTTTTAGACATTAAATAATTAAATTTATTTATGACACAATGATGATGTAGTAATTACCTTATTAATGAAAGATTAAAATAATTGATATTATAAATATCCAAATAAATGTAATTTGAGACTTTTGATGAATTCCACTAATTTTATAGGTTATTATTATTATTTAGGATTGATTAAATATTTTTTTTGAAGTAATCATGCTGTTATGATTTTCACAAAAATTAAATACTAAATAGTGTCAAAATTCACATAATTGAGTTTTAAAAACAAATACTATATTATTAATTGATATAATATTCCTAAAAATATAAGGTTTCGAAAAAGGAATTATATGCCGTAATATTTTATTAATAATGAACCACTTAGGGTTCTCTCATCTTTTTATAGTAATTTTATTAACCATATAATATAAAAATACAAAGAGACGTGGTAAGTGCCAAACTATTCAACTAAGAGTTAAATCTAAAATATAAGGTTAATATGGCGACGTAAACCATTATAAAACCTATTGGGTGAATGTTTTTCAACCCATCCCCACCTTATCCTCTAAATAAATCATTTTGGTTCTATTTGAAATCGAAAAGGATTTTATTATAAAGTAATATTTCAAGCTTTTCCTAAAGTAACACTCACCTCTCTTATAAAAGGGTACTAACCCTTATCTTAATTTCACAACTCCAAAGACATTTGTCTCAGCCAAAACCTACACAAATATCCTCTAAAATATCCTCACTTTTACCTAGAGGCATTATTTTGATTAGAAAGCCAACCTAAGGAGCCCTTTTTTCAACTCAAAAGGAAACACCCGAAGAAGAGGTAATAATTTCACCACCCCCTTTCATGTTCTTTTCTTCTTCCACTTCTTCTTTCTTTTTTGTTTCCATACCAAAATAATAAATCCAGTACCTTCTACATACTGAGATTTTATTATAAATATTTTAAAACCATATTCATTATTTTATCCATCCTATAAATGATAAAGTCACCATTGGTGCGTACGTATGGCTTACCGTCTCCACGGCGTGGTGTAGTTTGTTTTAAAACACTTAATTTTTTGGATTGGTATTATAATGAGTATAACTGATGTAAATAATAAATATAAAATGTTAATTATTCTTTATATATTATATACCATCCAATTACATACGATTTCACCATCAATATAATGATATTGTCGCTCGTGTGTACATACGGATTACCGTCTCCACGAACGTGATGAGATTCATTCCCCATCGTAATCATTCAAGAATAATTTTCATTTTATGATTAAAAATAATTTTTATAAACATAATATCATTCTGTATATGAATCAAATACATCTTATTCATAACAAACATTGCCTACATAACAAACCATATAAAGGAAAACAAATCATTTAACACCCGTAATGATGATACTACTGAAATATTATTAACAAAGAAATATTAGAGGATCATATATGATATCAAATTTAAGTATATAGCTATTGTATAATTTAATAACAATGATTTAACTATTATACCAAAGGTTAACATACCCTAGACCAGGGAAAAGTACAAGGTAAGGGTTAATTCTATAATCTCTTTACTTATCTGAGGTTTGTAAATACGTAAGTATCTACAAGGACCTCTTTATCATCCACATATATGTTTCTTAAAAATATATTTTAAAACATTTTTAAAATTTCCAAGAATATGGGTTAAAGTCATTTATACACTTGTTTGACTTTTTATAAAATTTTTATAAAGGAATCTTTCCATCATTTTTCAAATAAGTTCCTTTATGACCTTTTCGACAAAATTAAGGAAATAATGTTTTTTTAAACATATACGGTGGGTACGGCTATTTTATGACGTTATAACACATTTGAAACTTCCATTAAAATATTATAGAATTTTTTCAAAATAAATGTTTTCTTTTATAATTATATGAAATCAATATGATTTCTAAATAGGAAGATACATTTCTCTCAAAATGTTTTGATTGCATCTATGTCAACAACCTTTGATGGATTTTAAACTTGATTGAAGTTGATTAATTATGATACAAATCTTCCATATTGTATTTAAAGTGTTGTGATATATTTGAATGTGGATGTGTTATTTTTATACAATTCGTGGTTTATGGATAATGTATTGACATTTCATATTCTAGTTTTAATACAAATGATTATGTTATGGTTAGACCTTTTCATATGGGGAATGAATTGGACTAAGAAAGTGATGGGTGGAGCCCCCTATATCTCCTCGATGCATCGGTAAGTCTCATGAGACAAACTAGTGTCTCGTCACAAGTCTTTGAAAATATTTTATTTTTAGTCTTAGCACAAGGCCTTGACTATGTGGTTATGAAGTCTGGATTTATTCATTCCATCATTATGAAAGTGTTTATTGATATTTCATGTGATTATTTGACTAGTAGAATATCTATGTGAATAAGTAAATGGAATTACTTGATTTTATCACTACCATATGTTTATGAAGTTTATGTTTAAAAGGCTTTTGTTTTAGTCTTATACATTTTCTTAATTGTTTATGCTTATTTATGAACATTTTGGCTATATTTTTATCTTTACTGAGAATCTAATCTAACCCCTTTCTATGTTTTATTTTTCCTAGGATGTGAAATTTTTTTTATAGTTGACCTATAGAGATGGGATAAGGATATAAGTGTGTTCATAAGGTGGAAAATGTTGTGGATGTTTTTATTTCATGATGTAATGTAAAACATATGAATGTATCTAGTAATTCCAAGGATACTAAACTGATCAGTCTTTCGGGATTTGATCACTTGTGATCATTCCAATGTTATTTAATAATGTACAGACTCTAGTTATGTGGGGTCGGGGTGTTACAATTGGTATCATAGGAAGTTTAGTAGAATCCTTGGAAACTATATTTAGATAAACTCTGAGCCTAAGATAATCTTTGAGGATAAGTACAGAAGAAATTCCTAGAATTTTGGTAATGTAGATATTTTGTTAGTTTTACAAGAAATAAATTCATGTATGGATATGAGCAGGTAGAGGCAGCTCCAGAATAGATATACCTAGTAGTGAAAACCCTAACAAGGAGTTTTGGGCTTGACCTGGGGTATCCTGCTACATGACAAACAGACTTGTTGCACTCTTGGTTATGACACTACTGGGGGATATTCTTAGGATAATTCTCATTTTCTTCAATAACTATTAAGAAGGGTTTATGATTATATTCATCCTCAAAGAAAAGATTTTTATGATTAAGGATTATATCCATAAACTGTTCAATTTATGTTTAGTGTTTTACATGTTTGTAATTATTTATTGCAATTCATAAAATAATTTAGTGTATCCCATTTTTTAGAAATGGAACCTAGTGGAAGGAATCGAAACTGTGTCAACACATGTAATCCATGTAGGGATTTCCCTCATACTCATGATAATTATAGTAGAGTTAGTGATGCAACTGGAGCTGATCTGCTTATCACTATACTGGGACAACTCACTCAGGTTATGAATAATAACCTTACTCGTATGGAGCACCCTGATCCACAACACGGAGGATCTATGTTAAAAAACTTCATGAGGCAACAACCACCAACATTCAATGGGAGTACAAATCCATTTGTAGCTGAGAAATGGATAATTTTCATAGAGAAAATATTTCATGCTTTGGGGGGTAGCGAAAGGGGAAAAAGTTGTCATGGCAGTTTATCGCCTCACAGGAGATGCAGATCAGTGGTGGTCATTAATTTAAGACACAAAAGAAGATGAATAAGTATCAAACATGGAATAAAAGGAGTTTAAAAAGATTTTCTAGGAGAAATAATTTCATCGTGACTATCAAGAAGATATGGAAATAAAATTTCTGAGTCTAAGGTAAAAGGAGGATGAGAATGTCGCAAAGTATGAGGCTTACTTTACAAGGTTAGCAAGGCATGCAGTGGATTATATACGTAAACCAAGGAGTATGATTGATCGATTCATTGATGGTTTAAAACCATTTCTCCACCAAGTATCAGTCTCACAATCCTTCTCATCGTATGAAGATATTTTCTCATGCGCTATTAGGACAGAAAAGTAATTCTCTATATCTTATGACTTTAAATAAAATCAAGAGAAAAGGAGATCTGTTGACCACTCTGGAAATGGAAATAAGGGGATGAAGAGAACTAAATAACTATGGGTGAGAAAAAGAATGTTTGAATAGAGGATGTACCTATTGTGATAGAAAATGTTGATGTTTTTCTAGAGGATTTACCTAGGCATCCTCCAGAATGGAAAATTGAGTTTTCCATCAATTTAATTCCTTATTCAAGGCCCATATCAAAGTCCCCTTATAGAATGGAAACTGTGGAATTAGTGGAACTAAAGAAACAAGTAGAGGAATTTTGTAATAATGGATTTATTTGGCCTAGTGTTCCTCCATGGGGAGCCCTGGTTCTTTTTGTTCAGAAGAAATATTGATTTATGAGGTTGTGCATTGACTACAGTTAGATTAATGCTAAAAAAATAAATCAAAAACATCCCTTAAATCGCATTGATGATTTATTCGACCAACTTCATGGAGCTCAATATTCTTCAAAGATTTACCTTCAATATAGTTATCATTTGTTGTGTGTGAAGAAGGAATACATTCCGAAAAGAGCATTTCGATCCAGGTACAAGAATGACGAGTTTACAGTAATGCCTTTTGGATTGACTAATTCACCCTCTATCTTCATGGATCTAAGTAATATATTTTTCAAGGAATATCTTGAATACTTTGTAGTGTTATTTATTGATGATATCTTGGTATACTCAAAAATCTATGAAGATCATGCAAATCACATGCACACTATTCTGAAAACCCTCAAAAGAAATGAATCATATGGAATGTTTTGCAATTACGAATTTTTGAATTAAGAGATTTATTTTCTTGGACATATTATCTCTAAGGATAGAATCTCTGTTGATCCTTCAAAGATAAAAGCAATCCAAGAATGGCCAGCACCGATGAGTATAACTGAGGTATGCAATTTTATTCGTTCAACAGGTTATTATTGATGTTTCGTCCAAAATATTTCCTGGTTGGTTAACCCATTCACCACGCTCACATGTAAAGGGGTTTAAATTTTTTGGAAAAAACAGTGCGAAGAAATTTTTTGATGAACTGATGAGAATACTAGTTATTTCTCCAATATTGACTCTACCATCAAGGAATGATGGGTTTGTTATTTATATTGATGCTTCAAAGAAAGGGCTTGGTTTCATCCTTATGTGGAATGATAGATTTATTGCCTATGAATCACGATAGCTAAAAATTCATTAAATAAGCTATCACACTCATGATCTTGAGTTAGAATATATAATCTTTTCTCTGAGAATATGGAGACACTATCTATATTGTGAAAAATGTAACATTTATACTGATCACAAGAGTTTGAATTATATTTTCTCACAAAAAGAACTCAACATGAGGCAAAGGCGATGGCTTGAACTACTCAATGATTATAATTTCACTATACACTACCACCCTGGGAAGGAAAATATGGTGTCAGATGCTTTGAACTAATAGAATCATGGAGTTTTGAACAAGATGAGAGTTGAAAAGGATCCTATTTACATGGATCTAGTAAAGATGGATATGGGAATATCCATGGAAAGTGAAACATCATTGCTTTTTCAAATGGTTTCCAAATCTTCATTACTAGAAAGGATAAAAAGTTCTCAGCCTCATGATGAGGAATTTCAAAAGAATATTAATGTTGTGAATGATGGGAGATTGATCAACTTCGTATATGGAGATGGGATTTTGAAATTTGGGAAGAGAATTTGTGTTCCCGATATACCTGATCTAAAAAGGGAATTGTTGGATGATTCTCATAGCTCCAATTTCTCTATACACTCTAGTATAAAAAAGATGTATAGAGATTTGAAAGAAAATTTTTGGTGGGACAACATTAAGTGAGATATTGCTGATTTAGTGTTGAGATGCATGGTTTTCTAATAAGTGAACGCTTGAAGACAACATCCTTGAGGAGTCAAGCATCCTCTTACCATACCTGAGTGGAAATGGGATGATATTATGACGGACTTTTTCATTGTACTACCATATACTCCTAGAAAAAATGATGCAATATGGGTCCTTTTTTATCATCTTACCATGTCTGGATATTTTATTGCTATAAGAGAAGCTTTACCACTTGATCATTTAGAAATACTATATATTAATAACGTTGTAAGGATTCATGGAGTACTGCTATCGGTTGTTTCCGATCATGGTCCCCATTTTACTTCAAGATTTAGGAAAGTTCTTTAGAAATCCCTGGATACTGAACTTCGTTTGAGCACTGCCTACCACACTCAAATCAATGGACAATTAGAACAGACTATTTAAGCCTTATTAGACATGTTGATATCTTGCTCACTTGACTTTCAAGGTATGTGGGATCAATATTTACCTCTGGTAAAATTTTCCTATAACAATAGCTTTCATTCAAGTATTTAGATTGAACCATATGAAGCATTATACAGAAAGAGATGTTGCAAACCAACTTTCTGTGATGATGTTGGTGAAATAAAACTCGTAAGCCCAGAACTTGTAGAGGAAGCAATGGAAAAAGTGAAGATTACCCAAACCCACATCAAAGCAGTCCAAAGAAGGCAAAAGATCTATGCTAATAACCGAAGAAAGGATTTAGAATATCAAGTAGTAGACCATTTTTTTAAAGGTATCTCCATATAAGGGTGTTATATGTTTTGTTATAAAGGGTAAATTGAGTCCAAAGTACATCAGACCTTTCGAAATTATAGAATGAATTGGAGTTGTAGCTTATCGTGTTGCAATGACTCCAAGTCTAAGTTCATGATGTGTTCCATGTATCACTGTTGAGAAAAGACATGCCTGACCCAATGCATGCACTCACCTATGATGAAATTGAACTGGAACCTGATCTTTCTTATTGTGAAGAGCCTGTAAAAAATTCTTGATTCCAGAGAACAAGTGCTGAGAAACCGGACAACTCATCTAGTAAAAGTTCTATGGAGAAACCATAAGATGGAAGAGGAAACATGGGAACCTGAGGAACTTATGATGAATAACCAAACGAATAATTTTATGCAATAATATTCTATAAATTTCAAGAATGAAATTATTTTAAGGAGGGGATATTTTAACACCCCAAGCATCCATGGTATTTTTCCCTTTGAATAATGCAGTAGCTTGCATTGTACACAACATGGAGTTTTAACACCCCACAACCAATCAAAGTAGCCATTATGAATAATAATACCCACATTTTGAAACTATATAAATTTTATTTTTCGAAAAGTACTTCCTTTTTCGATTTGAAATATCAAAATTAGCTTAGGGTGAATTTTTGGTATTTTTCTGAAAACGTTCAATTTTTTGATGAATAGTGAAAAACACTACGTTATTGTTTAAAAACAACTTTTTTATTTAAGTATTTAGTAATTTTACTTCAATATATTTTATGTCAAAATAGATACATAATACCTATATATGTTCAATTTAATTTATTGGAGTCATTTTATAATAAGTTTAGATATGTAAAATTTTATTGAACTTTTTACAGTCTTTTACCCACCTTTTAGGAGCATTTGAAAATTTGCATAAAATATAATTTTACCACTTTTATGAGTTGAATTTCAAAAAACTGAGAGACGTAGTTAATACTTTATGTAAAATGTGTTTTAATAAGATGAAAATAATTTTTGGTGAATAGTACCTTTTGACTTTTATTTACCATGATTAAAAGTAAATAGGGCAATTTAGTGTAAAAATGATATTATAATTACCCTAACACATGTCCTAATTCTATAGGATAAGATTAATTCCACCAAAACAACCTTCTGAATAAAATATGACCCCTTTGTTCCACTTGTATTAGATTTGGACATTTAGTGTTATTTTATTTAAAGAATAGTTAAAAGTGTTAAATTCAATGTTTAATAACTAATTCATTTTTAATATAAAGTTATACAGAAGATGAATTCATATATAAATATTCATTAGAAAGATAAAAATATTTCCTATAGAATGTTATTTTATTTACAATTTTTAGACATTAAATAAATAGATTTATTTATGACATAATGATGATGTAGTAATTACCTTAATAATTAATGATTAAAATAATTGATATTATAAATATTCAAATAAATGTAATTTTAGACTTTTGATAAATTCCACTAATTTTATAGGTTAAAATTACATGTTAGGAGCTATTAAATTATTTTTTTTCTAAGTAATCATGATGTTATGATTCTCACAAAAACCAAATACTAAATAGAGTCAAAATTGACAAAATTGAGTTTTTAAAACAAATAATATATTATTAATTGATATAACATTACTAAAAATATAAGGCTCAGCCAAAGGACTTATATAGGGTTATATATGTTAATAATGAACCACTATGGGTTCTGTTGTCATGTTATAGTAAGTTAATTAATCATATAATATAAAAATACCAAGAGACATGGTAAATGAAAAATGATTTAACTAATAGTTAAATGTACTAGATAAGGTTAATATAGTGACACAAACCTATCTAAAACCTATTGGTTGAGAGGTTTTTGACTCATACACACCTTAGACTCTAAATAAATCATTTTGGATCCATTTGAATCCAAAAAATGATTTTATTATGAAATAATATTTCAAGGTTTCCTTAAAGTGGCCCTCACCTCTCTTATAAAAGAGTACTTCCCTTTCTCATCATTTCACACCTCCGAATCCATTTTGCTCGACCTAAATCTGCACCAATATCCTCTAAAATATCCTCCATTAGAACTTGATGCTTTACTTTGATCATAAAGGAAACCTAATGATCTATTTTGGTCAACTCAAAAGGAAACACCTGAAGAAGAGGTAATAATTTCAGAACCCTCTTTCAAGTTATTTTCTTCTTCCACATCCTCTTTATTTGTTGTTTCCAAACCAAAATAATAATTCTAATGCCTTTTACATAATGAGATTTTACTTTAAATATGTTACAACCATATTCGTTATTCTATCCATCCTATAAACTACAACATCATCATACATGCGTACGTACGGCTTACTGTCTCTACGTCGTGATGTAGTTTGTTATTCAAACAATTCATTATTTTGATGGGTATAATAATGAGTATAACTAATTTAAATAATAAATATAACATTTTAATGATTTTTTATATATTATATACCATAAAATTACATAAAATTTCACCATATATATATAATGATATTTTCACTTGTGTGTAAGTACGGATTACCGTCTCCATGAACGCGATGAGATTCATTCCTCATCGTAATAATTCGAAAATAAATTTCATCTTATGATTAAAAATAAGGTTTATGAACATAATATCATTCTATATAAGAATAAAATACATCCTACCCATAACAAACATGGCTTACGAAACTGAGCATATAATGGAAAACAAATCAGTTAACACCCGAAACGAGGATACTACAGAAATATTATTAACAAAAGAATATTAGAGGATCATATATGATATCATATTTATGTATAAAGTTATTTTATAATTTAATAACAATGATTTAACTATTATAAATGAGGTTAATGTACCCTCGACCAAGGAAAAGTACAAGGTAAGCGTTAATTCTATAATATCTTTACTTATCTGAGGTTGTTAATACATAAGTATCTGCAGGGTCCTCTTTGTCATCCAAATATTTGTTTCTTAAAAATATAGTTCAAAACAGTTTTATTATTTCTTAGACTATGAGTTAAATTAATTTATACTCATTTTTGAATTTTTATAAAATTTTTAAAAAGGAATATTTCCGTCATTTTTAAAATAAGGTCATTTACGACCTTTTCGACAAAATTATGGATATAATGTTTTTTTCACTTATATAGAGGGTACATCTATTTTCTAAAATTACAACACCTTCGAAACTTCCCTTAAAATATTATAAGAATATTTCCAAAATAATTGTTTTTTTTTGTAATTACATGACTTCATAATGATTTAAAAATATAACGAAATGTTTCTCTCAAAACGTTTTGATTTCATCTATGTCAACATCCTTTGATGGATTTTAAACTTGTTTGAAGTTGATTTATTATGATATAAGTATTTCATATTGTATTGAATGCTTCGTGATATATTTGACTGTGGATGTGTTATTTTTATACCATTCATGTTTTATGGATAAATTATTGACATTTCTTATACTATTATTAATATGAATGTTTATGTTATGTTTAGAACTTTTCATATGAGGAACTCATTGGATATAGTAAGTGACGGGTGGAGTATGCTATAGCTCCTCGATGCATCAGTAGGTCTAATGAGACAAACTAGGGTCTTGGCATAAGGCCTTGAAAAAATTTTATTTGTTGTCTTGGCACAAGGCCTTGACTTTGTGGTTATGAAGTCTCACAGTATACATTCCATCATTGTGAAAGTCGTTATTGATATTGCATGAGATTATTCAACAAATAGAATATCCATGCAAATAAGTAAATGAAATTATTTGATTTTATCTTTGCCATATTATGTTGAATATTAAGTTTAAAAAAATATTTTTAGTCTTATATATTAACTTAAATTATTATGCTTATTTATGAATGTTTCCTCTATATTGTTATCCTTACTGAGCATCTGATCTCACCCCTTTTATGTTTTATTTTTCCCAGGATGTGAAGAAGTATTTTAAGGTTGACCTGCAAGGATAGTCTAAGGATATAAGTCTTTTCAAAAGGGGAAAAAAATTTGTTGATGTTTTTATTTCATGATGTAATGTACAAATTATGAATGTATCTTGTACTTATAAGGCTACTAAACTGATCGGTCTTTCGGGATTTGAACCCTTGTGATCATGAAAATGTTATGTAATAATGCACCGACTTTGGGTAACAGGGTTTGGGGCGTTACATTCACTCACTTGATCATATTAAAAAAAGATTTCATCGACATGAATACCCACTATGAGATCATTTATCATCATTTATTATATATACATATTGTTTCCCACTTTTAATTTTTAAAATTTAATGTCTTTTATATAAATTTCCATCTCTAAATACTATACCATAATGAAGCACCCCCAAATTAAATTATGTAACCCTTTATTTATGATTTTATGTATGTAAAGTAGTTGGGTTACATTTGGGAGGGATTAGATGACTTTTGTAATGTTTTTGGGTACCTCTTCAAGGTTCACGATAGGAGCATGGTTAGTGAAAACCCTAAAAGACCTGACAAAATTTTGATGGGTGACACATGGGTTTTTGCGAAAGTATACAGTTATGCACACAGTTTTTCAGAACCAGGTGGAAACCCATTAGAAACCCTAAAATTTGGGATAGTGGGGTTTTCATGTTTAAAGCATTGGCTTATGACCATGTGGTACAATTGTGATAGCTCCCATTGAGGCAGAGGATGGTTCATGGGATTGTTATGATCATCCTAATCATGTGACTATTAATGTATGTTTCAAAATAAAGATCCTAAAATTGTAGATTTCACTCATTTTCTTATTTCATCCCCTTATTTTTGCTCCAAATTGTCTCTAAGCCAATATTTCTCCCTTCCAAAGTTTGTAAATCCCCTCCCCATCAAATTAGAAGTGATATAGAGGTGTTTCTTGGACCATTGAATCTTAATTACCTTGGTAAGTCATTATTTGTGTTTGTTTTTATTGGATTACTTTATTCCCTCTATTAGATTATTAGATCCAGTCTTCTTCAAATAGATATAAGGTTGTTGATTCGAATCATGGTTATATACTGACTTTTTTATATTAGAGGATGATACTTAAGGTTGGATTTTAGACATTCAACCTGCTTTTGGGGGATTTTGTGTCTCATTCTTCATTATCTCTATAATTTCGGAGGTAGTTGTATTTACTCTCGAATCCTCTATTTAGAACTAGATGGATAAAATTAAAATTAAATAATTTTCTTGAAATTGTTTTTTAAATTATTGCGAAGTTATTGTTAGAAAACCACTTTGGTGAAAGGATTTGGAATTGTTGAAATTATGTATTTTTGTGGAAAGTGAGTTTGGTAACATAATTTCAAAATGATTATTTTTAAATGGTTGTTTTATTTTGATGCATGGAAAAGTGTTTTTATAAAAGGGGTTGTTTTATTGAAATTGTTTGTAAATTATTATTTTTTCATTGTTAATGGATTAAATTGTTACGAATGACTTGAATTGGTTGGATAATGTTCATGAAGTATTACCATCAAAGGGATGGGTTATGGACATGAACTTCCACCCTCAAAGGTAACATAGAGATTGTGTGGTTGTGTAGTTAAGTGTGTGTGTGTGTGATTGTTTGTGCAATTAAGTGTAATCGTGGGTTTTAAAGGGAATAGGTTATGAAAAAGGAATAATTAGAAATAGTTAATTGACAATTTTCTATCACTTTCATTGGATATGGATTGGGTTAGAGGATTTTTTTTACTATGACAACTATTTTACTTGAAATGGATTGTCTTTGATAAACAATTTTGAATTGTATTATATAATTTAATTTATATAAATGTGATAAAATTTTCTATTGTAGTGGTGTGAGTTGGGAATTCATTTTGGGAAAACCTACTGAGTTTCATTACTCACCCCTAATTTATATCTTTAGTTCTTTTGTAGAATTTTTTCATCAGAACATAGGAAAAGGTAACGTATGACACATATTTAGTGTTTCATCCTGATAATTGTGTTATTTAGTGGAGTTTAGAAATAGATCTTGTTAGGTGATATGACGTTTTCTTTTTGACTATTTTGGATTTATTAGTTTGGATTTCCATTGTATGCTTTTATATTTGAATTCTTCCATTAAAATAATTTATTGTGGTTTTGTTTTCATATCAATGGTAGTAATTGGAGTTATCTTACATTGTTATCAGGGATCATGTAGTAGTTTTTGTTTTAATTTATTTTGTTTTAGTTATTTTATTCTTAAAGTTAAAATCATGCCCCATATGTATTGGAGCCCTTAGAATTTATTTCCATACATTACCTCCTTAGGGATGTCACTTAAGGGAAAGTAATGTCCTTCAGCCTTCTCAAGCTAATGAGTAGGGGTGGGATGTTATAAGTGGTATCAATCTTGTTTCTTTTGATTATAATTATGGAACAAGCGGTATCAGCATGTTCAGTCAATGAAAAGAAAGATCTATTAGTCTTGTCTGGTCTTGGAGTTGACAATTTATTCTAGTTATTTCTTGAGTTTGGATTGTATAAATGAGCAGACTTTTCAAGACATGAAATATAGAGATAAAAATTCCTTGCTAACCTTTTTATTCTAAATGTCAAGTTACTAGGTATTTAGGTATATAAGTGATTTGGATACACTTATATTAATTAGGATCGCATTGTAATGGGTTTATCTAATAAGATGATCATGAAATGAATTTCAGAATTGACTTTGGACTTTGAGTGTATGCAACATTTTAAGTAATTATTTATGAGTAAGCTGAAATTTTTTTTATGTTTGAAAAATGTAGACATTGTTTTCAAATTTGATTTTTTAAAAAATTAATGAGATTTTAATTTTGAAAATAATATGATTTTGAAAAGAATGGTAGAATTTTAAAAAATGGTTGAATGTTAAAAAGTGTTTAATTTTGGAAATTCTTTTTGTGATAGATGATGTGGTAGTATTTTAACTTTTTAATCCTTCAGCTACTAAATAGTGAGATCTATCATGTTGGTAGTGTTTTTAGAAAATGGACCTCTTTAGGCATTGTAGAAACCAACCGGAAGAAGTTACTGAGAACTTAGTTCGACCTGATCTATAGGTGGACCAAAAGTTGGTTCGTAGTATATTCCAGGCCTTTCCAAATATGGATAGAGGGGATAAGATTAATGAACCAAGGAAAGTGGACCACTCTTTCTAGTTATAGAAGAAGAATCCATGCTTTTTTCATCGTGATTCAGAACTAGAAATTCCATAACTGTGGCTGAATAGGACAAATCAAATCTCAGATTTACTAGGAACACCAATAGAGATGAGAGCCAATTTAGAGATGCATATATTGGAGGATATTTCATGATAGTTGTCGGATTTAGTTTTCAAGATAAATTATACCAATGAATATCTTTAGAGGATTTTGAATAATTTATCAACAAAAAATTCAATCGTCATACGATCAAAATTTCAAGATTGACAAACTTCTTTAACTTGAAATAGGAGAGCCACATGGTGACAGAGTATGAAGCTAAATTCATGAATTTAGACTTTTATGCCTCTGAACTTGCTAGTAATGCGTCGTTTAAATCACTCATCTTTGAATCGGGGTTGAGGAAGGATATTCTATCAAATATTTTCATGATCTACATAAAAACTTATATAGAGATGGTTAATATATAGATGGTGAAAAAAGAGGACATCTCATGATCTATGGAAGGAAAGAGTATGTTTATACCTATAAGAAAAAGTGGTAAATCAAATGATGGGAGAAAGTGGAAGAGGGAAAGAAATTTTTATGGTAGTGGGATGGATTAGAATCCATTAACTGAATCACTAAATCTTCCTACATGACTGAAGACTAATCCAGGATGTTTCCAATGTGGTTCCTTGGACCACATGATGCGAGACGATATGGAATAACCTAGAGCTTGACACAATTTCTACCAGATGGGTCATATTCAGAGCTATTAACATTGTGCTCTAATGTAGGGTGTTTTTAACACTTCTCATGTATAGTAGATATCATATGCTTCAATGGGAAGGGAGTAGTATAATACAGCTTTTCATTGGAACAGAGTTGTCTATGGTGATTCCATGAATACCATGACTCCTCAACAAGGGAAATACCAATAGAGAAACAAGGAAAAAAGTATATTGTACCTAAATGTTTATAAATATACATTACATGAAATTTTTGGAATATATAAAATAATATACAAATATACGTCCTAATACTGTATTATTCTAGTGCCTTTGGAAGCATGGAAACCTAAACACTGGTACAAAAATGATCTATATTATCTCTCACTAAGTTACTCTTGACTACCATCCTTCTTAGAAAAATCAAACATAATACATATCTTCATAACCTGGGAATGGAAACATAAAAACGGGTGAGTTAAATTACTTAGTAATGATAATAAGAGAGATATGTAAGCATAATTATGAGCATATGTGTTTGAGAACATGATCATGAAAATAGAATATCATAAACTGCATATAAAATATCATATGAATAAATCGTGGAATAAATCAGGGTAGTTCACAAGACAAGAATCATAAGGAATGAAAGAATAACATAGGAATAAAACATGTAATTATGGTAGACACATAAGAATATATAATTATTCCTATAGTAGTAAAGGCATCGATGCGAAGGCTATCTTAGGTGAAAAATTCCTTTACTAAATTGGGTTCACGCCCCATTCAAGCCCTGTAATACTAAACTGATTTCCCCCTTGTTCTAGAACAGTGATAATGAACCGTGTTCACTCCACGTTCTAGCCCTGTATTACAGAACTATGTTCACTCCTCATTCTATACCTATATTATTGAACTAAGTTCACTACTCATTCTAACATTGTATTACTGAACTGATTTCATTTCTCGTTCCATCCCAAAAATACTAAACCAATTTTGTTTCTTATTTTATCCCTATAATACTGAACCGAGTCTATTTATTGGTCAATCCCAGTAATACAGAACCTAGTTCAATTCTCATTCTACCCCTGTAATATTGAACCGCATACATTTTGTTATTCTATCCATGTCTATCTCATTAGATATTAATTTTTACCTAAGGCATTGGAGGGAGATATAGGACCCACCCATCTCATTATGAAATAATACATATATGTTCAACAAAATCAAAAACAACTATATCACAACCCATGAAATTAAATGATAATCACAAATAAGTAACCATATCACAACTTATGGAAAAAAGTACAAGTTTCATAATAATTTCATCAAAAACCTATCCCATGAAAGGAAAATGGATTTAATAAACAAATAACTCATCAAAGGGAAACATGTTTCATAAAAATATTAACCATGAAAGAGAAATAGGTTTTATAAATACCTTGACATTAATCATAACACATTCATATAAATAATATGAATGGATCCTTTACATTATTTACTAGAATAGAATGAGTAACATCAACAGATGTCTTCTTAGAACGAAAATAATTTTGAAATATCTTTCAAAAACATTTCTTAAGGAAAATATCATTTATTCTTTTAAAAAAATTTATATACAAAAAAACCATTTTAAAATAATTTTCTAAGAAAATAAGTTGAAAACATAAAATGAATTTTTTAAAATCATTTGAAACATTGTTTTCTTGAAAAATAATAAAATAATCTTCCAAACATTTATAAAACTTATTTAATAGAAAATAATTTTAAAAAATATAATGAAATCATGAAAATTATTTGAAATCAATTTCATTGAAAATACATTGAAAACATATAAGTAAGTCTTGAGAACATTTGGAAAAAACAAAATCTTTGAAAAATATAAACTATTCATGAAAATATTTTGAAACCAATTTTGTGAAAATTACTTTTAAAATATTTTTCATAAAATTATCTACTTAAAAATGAAAATGAATCTTCAATGAAATGATAGTGGGTAAATCCGTACCTGTCGTATAAGGTTAAAAGAACATTAATTTCACGTAATAAAAATATTAGAAAAATTTCTTGTTTGGAGAGCGATAATAAGATTCATTTTAAGATATTGGTAAAACAATTAGATGATAAAAATACATTTTAATTTTTTTAAGATAATAGTATAATATTCTTGGAAACCCTTTTTAGTAAATTTTTTTTATGGAACATAGATTTCTGACCATAGAGAGTATAATTTTTGGATTAATTAAATACAATTCATAAAAGTATTATATACCAAAAAGTGGAAAAATAGTACCAATACCTGAATATATAGTTAATAAATAGAGGAAAATAAAAATAATGTGTGTTCTTAATGTATGGATTATAAAATTTCACCAAAGTAGGTGTAAACATAAACAATCTCAAAAGACATTGAGATTATTTTGATAAAATCTTACAACATGGTGACATTGAACCATTATCCCCATATAAGAAAATGAAATTAAATGAAACATAAAATATCAGGAAAATAATGATATTCATAATATAACATTTTAAAGGCCTTATATAAACCTCATAGAAAAATATAGTTTCATAACATGTCATGTGTCTCAATGAAGGAAAATTGTGATAAAATTACTTTACCGGCTTGGTAAATTTTGAAACATAGATTACATGATATAAAGATCAAAAAATGGATATTTAAATATCCATAGTTTTAATTATAATAATCAAACAATACATCCATGGTAAGTATAAACACCAAAAAATGAATGGGTGGTGAATAAATCATGTATCTCACGTAAATAAATAGTGAGATGAAATTCCGTTACCTTGTATATTGACTCTCAACATACTCATTAAAATCACCTATATAATAAATATAAATATATTATACATATTTTAATGAACCATATTCATATATATAACACCATATATGGTTTTATCATGAACTTATATTACCCTCTTGTTAACAATCCTATGTTAGGGTTTCACTTTGGGTAATATTCACTTTGTTCTTCGCATGTGTCTTAAATTTTTATATCATTGTTCCATTACTTATATTATGATTCCAGAATGTAAAAAATGATATGAATGTAATTTAAATTAATTATTTTATTATTATAATAATATATAAAATATATAAGTGAGAAAGGTAATATATAATACATGTAGACGGTATGATATATGTATACATGAATGTTGTTTCCGTTCTCAATATTGAATTGTATAAAAGAAAGAAAATAATATATATATATATAATTATTAAATTAGTATTATAATTATATATATATTATAATTTAACTAAAACCATCCTTAATACATTCCATGTAATGTGTGAATGAATCACGTTGCTTTGAGAAGGCGGTAGTCCACACTTCCTCAAACAAAATTATCATATTTACACCAAATAGAATCTAAAAAAGATATGTGTTATAAAATGGATAAATAAGATTAAAAATATAATATATAAAATATATAAATTGATTTAATGTCATAATTTCCACTATCATATGTGGTAAAGGGAAACTAAACAACCATCATTTAGTGAGGAAATAGTTAAATATACACTTAACCAATATGTTTGTTACCCATTAGATGGATGTGTGTGTAAGTATAGTTTTAAGACATATCATAAAACTATCCCAGTATATTTAGAATACTATTTTTTATAAAATATTGTAATAAAGAGAGTGTAGGTGGTGGTGAAAGAAAATAAATGAATGGATATTGACAGAAGTTATTACTTCTTAGTCGGGTAACTCCCCTTAGTTTGTTCCAAAAATAATTCCTTGGAAGACATTATGAAAAAATTGAGGATTCAAGGAAGAATTTAGGGATGTTGGGAATTTTATTTTTCAGATCTTGTATGAACATAATTGATTTGATTGGTGTTAAAATAACAGATAGGTGGTGGTCTTTTATACAGAAGGGGGAGTGGCACTCTTGTAAATATTTGAAGAGAGAATTCCACCCATGTGTTTCACGTTGAAAGTGGATCCAATAATGATCCAAATAAAATAAAAGGGATGATATAGTATAAATATTTCCATAAAATGAATTTTTTAAAATTTTATAGGTCTTTTTGGTCTTTACAGTTATGGTTTAGTCCCTTATGCAGCTTAATTTAACCGCAATCTATGTAAATAATTTTAATCACTCTCACTGATTTTTTTGGAAAAAAACTAAGTTTACATTATTAGAAATTATATATTATATCTATTATTAATATGGAATCATTTTTTTCTAATTATGATTACATAAGTTGCAAAAATTATTTTAAAATTAATCCAGGTGAGCGGACAACACTGCAGGTTTTAAAGTAAAAACATACAAACGTTTTCTATATTTTTAATGAAAATCTCAAATTTAAATTGATTAAAATGACCTAAATTGGATTAATAGGTACAAATACTTTTCAAATAGACTCTGATACCAATTTCAAATATTATTTATTCTTTTAAACTAATTATATGAAAAATTAGTTTTGAATTAAAATTCATTACTTTTCACTATTCATTCTAAAATGATGTTTTTAAGAAAATAACCCAAAAATTTACCCTAAGATAATTTAGAAATTATAAACTCAAAAATGATGTTTATTGTTTAATGATAAATTTCAAAATTTGTCTAAAATTAATTTTTTTATTTTTCATAGAAGGTCATTAAGAGAAATTCAAATGAGAAAATAATATTTTTAAACATATAAAGACTTTACCAATAAAAATATATCATTCATCATAAATATGTTTTATTTATATATTTAAATTATAAAACAAAATATTTGGTAAGTATATATCACTACTTATATTACAATGTCTAACGTTTAGATTATAATTATATCATTTAAAAAATTATAACAATAAAAACAAAACATTTCACAGAAACTTGGTGTTGCATGTAACGTATGCCAAGTCATTATTGGGTGTTGTTTATGGAACCAAGTAAGTGTTCTGGGTTGTTTATTCCATGTCAGTGTTGAGCATAGCATAAGCCATGTCACAAGCTAACCATGATGTTCCATGTAGTCAAACTATAATTTATTTTGTGTGTAGTGCATAATTAACTTGGTGTTTCATATAACACAAGGGAAAAATAGTTATTTAATATAAAATAAAATATTCTCAATGTTATGTGAAAGGAAAAATACTACAAAGGTGAAATTAATTTGAAAAAAATAATTCACAAAATCTCAGTGTGTCACATTCTACCCCCTTAAAATTAATTTTACCTTTGAAATTTTGTTTGGTTACAAAAGTTTTAATACATGAATGTTTCATTCCTAGAAACCCACATCATAAATATGGATACTAAAAATTCCCTTAATAAGAGAAAGTTGGTACCATATCGACTACCCAATATAATATATAACTAGGTTTCAACATAATAGAACATTGGTTGGGAGTGAATATTGCACATGGATTAAAAAGGTAAATATTTATCAGGAGTGATTTAGGTCATCAATCAATAATAAGTGAATGATGAAAGTAAATTTTATGGCCTCAAAATCCTTAATCTGTAATTATTTATAAGGTCATAGGTTCAACAACAATTATGGTATTACGACAAAAAAAATTGATCATTTTCACATCTTTGAGTAATTCACTTATTGAAAAATAATAATTACTTTATATATTTCTATAAACAAATTTTCATTCTTTAGTTATACTTTTAACTATTTCTAATTCATTAATTAATCTAAGAAATGGATCTCTACAAATTAAAATTTATTCCAAAAGTGCTAAAATACACTTCTAGTATATCATATGGCCCATAAAATAATGTACTGTATAACTATTTTTCTCTATTTATTATTGAAAATCAATATGGTTAATAAATTAATTTTTAATCAAAAAAAGTAACTCTACTAGTTCATCATTAATAGTTATTGAACAAAAATAATTACACATTAACTTTTACATCATATAGGATTGTGGACAACATAAAAACCTTATCCTCCTTAAATTATGGGTTCAAGACTTGTGGCCTTGCCGGACTTGATTGGTTGTCACCCGACATACATGATGTACTTTTCAAAAACCATTGAAATATAATTTCCAAATTAAATAAAATGGAATCGTTGAAATAAGTTATTCCACTAAATTTCCTTTTAACCATTGTTCTCAATACAAACCTAGTGCATAAATTCTTCCTCTAATGTTTAACTAAATAATTTCTTGAATAGTTAACCTTATAACCCTTATGAAAGATGAAAATCCAAAACATTATAATGAGAGTCAAGAAATTAGCTTAACATTGATTCCACAATATATCAAAAAGTAGGTCTTCGTTGTCACATTCCAAGAATGTGAATATCCTCCTCATATATACCCTTCAGACATGGTAATAACCTGAATTACCATAAATACTTCTAGAAAACATAAACTATTTCTTATCCCATAGATTACTAAATATATTACCAAAATCCAAGAAGTTGTAAACTTCATCCTAGATAGCATCAAATACCTGTCAATATATCCTTAATTAGTTCCAAGGTAATTATAACCATCCACTTTACTTATTCAAATCCCACATATATTTATCCAAACAACATTATCATACCATAAGGAACGGGTTAAGGGTTATCATTCCCTTAATAATGTGTTTTACATGGACATCACCTTCCCATTATATAACTTTTCTATTCCATTGAATCCATTCAATGTGTTCAAGTAAATTTGTAGTGAAAAACATAAATTGAACTATCCTTATATATTTCACCATTCATATAAAATTATTCTTAAATCCAAATATATAAAAAAATTATTATTCTACTTCATCCTTATTCCATTAACAGGGATACCTCATCCTATTACACAATACTTATTTCCTTTCTCATTTCATATATAGTCTTTTCATCATCCGCAATGTGACCATTAGTCGCACCACCATGATGATTCTCTTAAGGATCTTTCCTATTGGGACATTGAGTTAAATAATGACTATTTATTCCCCAATTAATGCACTTAAATTTAATCAATAATTGGTTAGGTGAGTATTCTCATCTTTTTTGTTAACTGAACTCATCATTTATCCCTTAGAGTCACTTGTTGTGTGTCCTTATATTCTATAGTCAAAACATCTTTTTCCTCCCCTAAGACATTCACATAGGTGATTCTTTCCACATGATTGAAAAAATAAAATTTAATCTTCTTTCCTATGTTGCCTCCATTACCAGGACTCTAAGAGAACTCATTATTTATCTTCCTTCATGAGTCTAAGATTTGGATAATGTATATTGTGTTAATCATGTTCCATGAAAAATTATTGGGAATGATCACAACACTTTTGACTCCATTTATCATCCCATATGACTACTAATCATAAAATCATCAATCACATTTAAAATTAATCTAGTTCCTTCTGGTTCTCGCCATTGTATAATTCCAAAAGCATAGTGTGAGAATTACTTATCACTGGATAAAACCGCATACTCGTGAAATGAATTACTTATAGAAGGTATAAAGCATGAAAACTTCCTTAATATATGACACCATAGGTTTATCCATGGTAATTCATAGAAAACTTATATTTAAATTGTTCATGATGGTTCATGAAGATCTTGTAAATTCCTAATCCATATCCCCCAGGATTGTCATGCTTCGGGTGTAGAAAGGCATATTTTCTTGTACCATATTACCTCGAATTAGGATCTGAACATCATATCATACTTTTTACTCATATGTATATTTTTTTCATATCCACGTCCACTTATATTATACATATAGGGATTCATTTCTTGGAAACCACTCACTCTATCCTTCACCATAATTTAAGGACATTTTAATATACTTTTACTTATCCTTAGACTTATCCCTAAAAATGTCCTTAGGGTTCTCATTACGGTTTTATCATCCATGATTACAAAGGTTAATTGAACCTTTTCTTTGATTCCAACTATAGTGACCCTCACTTTTCATAGATATATATAACATATTGTTAGTAGAATACTTAAAATATTATTCAAACTAACACCCAAAGACCATATTAGTCTGGTGCCTTCAGAAACATGGAAACATAAACCCTGGAGCATAAATGAGATATATTATCTCCACTGTGTTCTTCTTGATTAGAACCCTTCTTAGACACATAAGAAATAGTACATATCTTCATAACATTGGAAATGATACTTCAAAATGGGAAACCATAAATTCTTAGTAATGGTAAATAAGAGAGATATGTAAGCATAATTTTTATCATTAGGTTAGGATAAAATGATCAAACAAATATTAGATCATACCCTATATATCAAATTTCATATACATGAATCATTGTATAAAGCATGGAAGTTCATAAGACATGAATCTTAAGAAAATAAACAATATAATCCATGAAGTCATAATATAGGAATATAACATTGACATTTGGAAGAATGATAAGAATATATAATTATTCCGATAATATTCAAAGCATTACTACCACAACAATATTAGTGGAAAAATGCCTTTACTCAACTGAGTTGACACCCCATTCTAGGCCTACATTACTAAATTGAGTTAACTCATCATTCCAGTCATGTATTACTGAACCGAGTTCAATCTTCATTTCAGCCCTTTATTACTAAAGTTATTTCACCCCTCGTTCTAGCCCTATATTATTGAACTGAGTTCACTCCTCATTCCATTCTAGTGTTACTGAAGTAAGTAAATTTTTTATTCTAGCCCATTAATAATGAACTAATTACATTTGTTACTCCATCCCTTAAATATTTAACGTAGTTCATTTCTCATTCCATCCTTGTAATACTGAACCGATTTAATTTCCCTTTCTATCCCTATAAGTATGTATTGAGTTCACTTCTTGTTCCATCCATGTTTATGTCAAGAGATATAAATATTTTTCCAATTAATTCAAGGTATGTTTACATCCTGACCATCTCATATTGAAATCACACATACATGTTCCATGAAATCAAATACATTCATATCATAACCCATAAAATTAAATGGGTATCATAAACATGTAATCATATCATAATAAGAGGAAAAAGATACAGGTTTCATAATCATTTCATCAAAAGAATAACCTTTGAAAGATAAATTTATTTTATAAACATATAACACATGAAAGAGAAAAATATTACATAAACATATTACCCAGGAAAGAGAAACATGATTCTTAAATACCATGACATTAGACATAACCCATACATATAAATAATTTGAACGGAACCTTTAGATATTTTCCTAGAATGGAATGAGTAACATCAAAAAAATTTATCTTAGATGGAAAATAATTTTAAAATATCTTTTTAAAAACGTTTCGTGAGGAAAATATTCTTTATTATTTGAAAAATGATTTTAATACAAAAAAAACATTTGAAAAACATCTTCTTATAAAATAAAGTTTAAAACTTATAATGAATGCTTGAAATCATTTGAAAAAAACGTTGTTTAAAAACTTATAAAATAAGATTCAAAACATTTCAAAAACATTTTTCTTTGAAAAAATATTGAAAACATATAAAAAATCATATAATTTTTTTAATACCATTTCTCTGAAAATACATTGAATACATTTTGAAAACATTTTTCCATAAAAAACATAACAGAAGCATAAAAAATTTTCAAAACAATTTTCCTTCCAAATTAATTTTAAATAAAATTTCATAAAAATGATACATTTAAAAATTTAAAGTAAGAATCAAAGAAATTATTGGGGGTAAATATATATGTGTCATGGGTGGTTAAAAGAACATTCCTTTCACATGGAAAAAGTTTAGAAAATTGTATTTTTGGAAAATCAACAAGAAAATTACTTTGAAGACACTGGTAAAATAAAAAAAGGGTAAAACATTATTTTAAATATCTTAGGAAAGCAATATAATATTCATTGAAACCATTTTTAGAAAAAAACAATTTAAGGAACATAGATTTCTGACTCAAGAGAGTGTAAATTCAAGATTTCATAAATAAAATCTTAAATATATTATGTTCCAATGATTAAGAAACAGGTGACACTACATGAATATATCATGAATAACAAGAGGATAAAATTTTTCATTACTATTCTTAAGATATGGATCATATAATTTCATCCAAATAAGATTAAATATAAACAATATTAAAAGGCCTCGATATTGTTTTAATGAACTCTTACCACTTGGAAACATTCAATATACTCCCTATGTTAAAAAATAAAAACACATGAAGCTTAAGATTTCATTAAAATATGTATATTCATTATATAACATTTCAAAGTCATTATATACACCTCATCCAAAAATATAGGATCATAAAATGTCATGTGTTTCAATGAATTCAAATTGAGACAAAATTACTTTACCAATTTGGTATATTTTGAAACATAGATCACAGAAAATAAATATCATAAAATGGATATGTAAATACCCATAATTTTTAGAAAAATAATCTTATAATTCATCTATTTTCATTTTCCACACCTCACAAAAATAATTGGTTTTAATAAAGCTTGTATCTCATAGAAAAAAAATAGTTAGATGAAATTATCTTACCTTGTATCTTGACTCTCATCATACTAGTTAAAACTACATGTATAATAAATATAAATTTCATTTAAATGTTCTAAAAACCCATATTCTTAAATATAATACCATATATGGTTTTATCATGACCTTATATAAACCTCTTGTTAATAATCTTATGTTAAGGATTCACTTCGGGTAATATTTTCTTTGTTCTTCACTTGTGTCTTAATATAATATATATTTACTCCTTATAATTATAACATGATTAAAAAATGAAAACAATGCTATTAATATAATTTATATTAATTTTATTTGTATTATATTAATATATAGAATATAGAATTATGAAGTGGAATACACCTTTCATCGAGACGGTAAGCTGCATGTACGTATGAATGTTGTTTCCATTTTTATTATCATGTTAAAAGAAAGAAGAAAAATGAAATATATGTGTATATGTATAAAATATAATTAATTAGCATTAAAAATTTATATGTTTCATATAATTTCTCTAGAACCATCCTTAATTCATTCCATGAAGTGTGTGAACGAATCACATCACTTTGAGTGGGTGCTAGTCCACACTTCCTCAAATGAAATTATCATATTTACATTAAATAGAAAGTAAAAAAAGTTATATGTTTTTAATGGAAAAAATAATATTAAATAAATAATAAATATAATATATAAATTATATCAAAATATTTTCAATCATAATTTCCACCATGGGATGCGTTATAGGGAAAATGAACAATCGTCGTTCAGTGAGGTGGTAGTTAGTCGTACACATATATAGTTAGTTCATTACCAATTAGATGAATGTGTATGTAATTATTGTTTGAAAACTTATCATAAAAAATCTTATTATATATATGATTCTATTTTTGTTATAAAAGAAAAAAATAAAGATATTTGAGGGGGTGGAGAAGGAAAATAAAACCAAAGAACTTGAGAGAAAGTGTTACCTCTTAATGGGGTAACTTCATTTTGTTGGTTCAAAAAGGATTACTTGGAAGAAATTGTTCCTAAAGGGATACGTCAATGAGAAGTTGAGAGAATTTGGGATTTTTATTGGGTAGATATTGGAAAAACCTATGTGGTTTGATAGCTGTGAAGAAGGGGGAGACGTGGCGGCCTTTTATTGGGAAGGAGGAGTGGCACTCCTATAAATATTTGAAGAATGACTTTCACCCATGTTTTTCATGTTTCAAAATGATAAAATAGTTATAAAAATACAATAAAACTAAGGATAGGGGATAAATGCATCCATAAAATGGGTTTTGGTAAGTATTATATGTTTTTTAGGTCCTTATGATTATGGTTTATAGCCTTATTAAGAATAACTCAAACTTAATCGATTAATTGATTTTAATCAATTCCACTAATCATTTTGGTAAAAAAATAAGTTGAACATATTAGACATTTTAATTTATTATTATTTCAAATAAAGAATCGATTTTTTCAAATTCCAATCACATAAGTGGCAGAAATTAATTTAAAATTAATCCCACTAATGGGATGACACTGCCGATTTTTAAAGTAAAACCGTCCAAACATTTGATAAGTTTTATACCCCATTTCAAAGTTAAATTTATTCCAATTACCTAAATTGTATTAATTGATAAAAATATTATCCATATATAATTTCAATGAAATTTAAAATATTATATAACCTTAAAAATAAATTAGATGAAAAAGTAGTTTTGAATTAAAATCCTGCATTTATTCACTATTCATCTAGAAATGATGTTTTTAGAAAAACCAAAAAAATCCCTATGGTAATTTATAAATTATAAATTTATAAATTATATCTATTTTATCAAATTAAATTTAAAAATGTTTCTAAAATTAATTTTTTTATTTTCCAAAAAATCTCATTAAAGAAAGTTCATTAGAGAAAATTGTATTTTTAAATATATTAGGTCTTTACCCAAAATTATATCATTTTTAATCAATCTCTTTTATTTATATAACTCCATCATAAAAAATATTTTAAAAGTTGTAATCACTATTCATATTAATATGTTTAACAGCTAGATTATAATTATATCATTTAAATAATTATTATAATAAAAATATATTTCATAGAAACTCAGTGTTGTATGTAATATAGGCTAAGTTGGTGTTGTGTCTTTTGTACGGAAAGTAGGTGTTGCATGTAACATACACTAAGTCGCAAGATAACCTCAGTGTTCTATGTAGTAAAGATAAAATTTATTCTGTGTTTAGTGCAAGATTAACTTGGTGTTGTGTAAAACGCAATCCCAACATACTGCTTTAATATAGAATAAACTATTATTTCTTTCATGTAAAATGTAATATATCACAAAGGATATATTAATTGAAAAAAATTAATTCACAAAATCTTAGGGTGTTACAAAAAGATTCATGAGAAATAAATTATATGGAGAGAAGAACGTAATTATTGAAGATAAATATGTACCATTGATGGTGAAAGGTATGATTTTTTGAAATTTTATCCTTATGCAGGATTTTTATTATTTGGGTACATCTCATTACTTTTTTTGATACTCATGTTTCTAATTTGTGGGTTTTAAATGTTGAGGTGATGTCTTCTATGTTAAAACATTGAAATCCTTTCAGTCAAAGAGAATGTTGAGACTTTGTTTATAGAGAATGTCTTATAGTTTTCCAGGGAGATGAGTTGATATTTGATTTTTTAATGCTTGAGATGGAAATATATGATATAATCATAGGTATTGATTGGGTGAATTTTTTAAGGCTCACATTGACTATTATACATGAAGATTCAATTTTACAACTAATGATATTGTCGGTCATCTCTTTAGGGGATCAAGAAATGTAAAGGTAGGTGATATGGGCTTGTTGGAACCATATGTTTGAATAATCTCATACCATTTGTAATTGTTGAATTTTTCATCGATTGAAGGGATTGAGAATAATATTATTCCAGTGGTTATTAAACAGTTTCTAGATGTTTTTCTGCATAATTTTTCATGGTTTCCACCCATAAGAGAAGTGTAGTTTATGATTGATCTCCTTCTAGAGACCTATTTCCCTTCAGTATTATCTAATTCAACAAATATGACTAATGGAATTGAATGATGAGTTGGAAGAGCTAGAAATAAAATGGTTCATTTGGCCTAGAATTTCACTATGGGTAGCACTTGTCTTGACTGTGAAAAAGTGGATAGAACTCTAAGGTTGTGTGTAGATTACTGTAAACACAATCAAGTTATGATAAAGAATCAGTATCCACTTACCTGAATTGGTGATCTATTCGGTCAATTGAGGTGAGTTAAGGGGTTTTCTAAAATTTACATGTGATCAGGATTTCACTAATTGCAGGTTTGGAAGGAGGATATTCCAAACACATCTTTTAGAAGCAGATATTTCAATTATGAATATGTGGTGATTCCCTTATGTATTATAAATGCACCAGTAATCATAAAGGAATTAATGAATCAATATATCAAAGATATCTAGATTATTTTTTCTGGTTGTTTTGAATGAAATATTAATGTATTCAAAGAAAATGGATGAGAATGAGCTACACTTATCAACAATGTTGGGAATCCAGATACCCCATTGTATGTATGCCAGATTATCAGAGTGTGGTTTTTGGATGAAATATGTATGATTTCATGCCCATGTAATCTATGAAAAATGTGTTTTTGGGGATATAGAAAAGATATAAGATCTTATCTATTAGAAACATCCGAATAATGTTCTTGAGATACGTAGTTTCCATTTCCTATATGGTTATCACTGATTATTTATTCATAAATTTTAATGAATAACTTCACCTATGACAGCTTTAATAAGAAATAATTTCCCATTACAATGGAATAAAGAATGTCTGAATTATTTTCAAGAAAATAATTTTGGCCTTACATCATCACCAATATTAATTTTTCCAGAATCAAAACAAGGTTAAATTATTTTTTATGATGCTTTAAGATCAAGGGTGGGATGTGTTCTCATACAGGGAGATCATGTTGTTCCTTATGGCTCAAGGTAGTAGTGTTTCAATGAGAAGGACTAAACAGCTCAATATTTAGAGTTAGTTGTCATGATCCATGATTTGAAGTCCTATAATAATTATCTCTTTGGTGAGAAATTTACATTGTTTATGAATCATGATATCATAAGAAATATTTTCTCATAATGATATTTAAAAATAATAAAAATATGATGGATGGATTGTCTCCAAATTTTTTACTTTTATATGATGTGTACATCAGGTAAATGAAATTCAGCGGTTGATTAATTAGGAAAAAAGGTAATATGATCAATTAGAAAAATTGATTTCTTATCAGTAGTAGTTGATGTCAGTAATAACAGATATGGACTTTTAATTTGAAGACCAAGGTGATTCTGTAGTTTTCATTCCAGTTTCGTTGGTTCTGGATTTTTTTTTCTAACAATTAATATGGAACAGACATCTGATTCAGAATGTGCTTCCATGAGATCCAAAATCAATGGTGGGAGATCATTGAGGGAAGGAAGATTAATGGTATTTTACTTTTTTGGTTCAAAAATCGGTTGGTTGTACCTATATCATACCATGAACAACTTATTTAGGATTACCACCATTTTAGATCTGATGTTCATCCCATAATATATAAGATGTATAAGGTGTTGAAATCATAGATTTGATTTGTAGGTAAAAAAATAATGTGTTTTAGTATGTTTCTAGATAATTATCCAGTAAGAAGGTTAAGTTATAACATTAGTGATGAGTAGGTATGTTGTAGTGTTTTCCAATTCCTATTTTGAAATGGGAGCAGATTATAATGGATTTTTTAACAGGTCTCCCAATGCTTCGGAAACATGATGCCATATGGGTGATAGTGGATCATCTCAAAAATCCATCTCATTTCATCATTATTCATGAATCTCATATAGTGGTGGAATTTTTAAAAATATATATCTAATAAGTGGTAAAGAGGCATAGTGTACCAATTTCAATAGTTTCAAACAGATATTTGAGGTTTATGTAGCATTAATGAAAATCCTTATAGAAATACCTTGATACTTATTTGACATTGAGTGTGTAGAACCCTCCCGATAAGGATGGATAATCCAAAAAGATGATAGAAATGATGGAATACATAGTGTTTTCTTGTGTAATTGATTTTGGTGGCACATAGAAAGAGCATGTGCCATCAGTGGAGTTTTCGTATAATAATCATTATCAAGACTCGATACATATGGATCATTTTGAAGTATTTTAGGGGATTCCAAATTCTTGTCTACTTTGATTTGTGGAAATTGGTGAGATTTCACTACGTGGGCTAGGCCTTATCCAATAGAAAATAGAGAATATTCAGTTGATCCATAAATAGATAGAGACGGAATAGAGTCATCTAAAATCATATGTGGATCATTGTTGATGGCTTTACATTCATGTTGAGTAATAATGTGTTTTTTAGGATCTCTCAAAAGGCTTGGGAATCATCATTTTTTGATGAAATGAAAGTTATCTCCTCGATACAATGTCCCTTTTGAGATGTCGAAATTGGTTGGAGTGGTGGCATATCAGTTGGCATTACCACAAAGGTTTAGTTAACAACAAAATATGTTAAATTTATCTTCGTTGAAAAAGTACCAAACTAATCTTGACCATGTGATTTGATAATATCATGTTAAATTAGAGTTGTATGATTCATTGTTACACATTCTATTATAGTGTTTTGATAGGAAAAATAAAGTCTTGTGTGGAAAAATCATCGGTCTTGTATGGGTTTTTTGAAACTTGGTCGAATTCAAGAAGAGACATGGGAATGGGATAATTAAATGACCAATCAATGACCAGAACTATATTTGGGACATCAATGTTTTTCTAATTTCTATAGATGTAAAGTCTAATGCTCTGGAGAATGTAACACCCCTGTTTTCAAGTAAGACACCCTTTATTTATTCTTTTTAAGAATTTAATGTGTTTCTGTTATATTTGAGAGGGTTGGGAAGACTTTTGGAATTTTTTGGGGTTTTTAAAGGTATATGGTTGGTTAATGGATAGTGATAACCATGAAAATTATTTAGGAAACCATGAAAGGTGAATTAGGGGCTACTGGGTAGGCACACGGTTCATCCAAACTGTGAAACCACCCAGTAGAACCTATGAATAGTGGTATAGTGGGATTTTTTACAGTTGGTGTATGTTTGTATAACCACAGGGCCAACCATGTGAGGTCCCTCTTCTGAAAGAGTTTGGAATATGGTCAGTGCATGGTTTACCTAGCTGTGCGACTAACCATGCATGGATGAAATGTGATTTGCTAAAATTTTGGATCTTAATAATTTTCCCCTTCCAAAGCCTTATATTTACTGAAAATTGGTTATAACTTGATATTTCTCCCTCCCAAAGGTTGTGTGGCCCTTCCCCTATTGAATTGGAAAGCAATATGGAAACGTTTCATAGTGTGTTGAATCTTAATTACCTTGGTAATTAATAATTTGTGGTATTTTTTTGGCGGTTTTCTTAGATCTAAGTTTTCAATCTCAAGGTTTCTTAGGTCTAGTATTCTAAGGATTGATCAATGGTTTTTTATTCTAATAATGGTAATATTTGGACGTTTTATGTTAGGGGACTAGGTCTAATGTGGTTTTTTTGAGATTTAACCCATTTTTGCAGGTATTTTTATTCCGTTCATCATTTTCATCATAATTCCAGAGGTATGGGGCTCCAATCACAACTCTTCTATTTAGAATTAGAATGATTGATTTAAAATTTAATTTTTTTTCTTTAAATTGTTTATGAAAGTGTTGTGAATTATATATTGGAAACCATCTTTGGTGATGGTTTGTGGAATTGTAGAAATCAGGTATTTTGTGGATAGTTAATTTGGTAACATGATTTTAAAATGGTGATTTTAAAATGGTTTTTGGATTTTGATGCATGGAAAAGTGTTTTCAATAAAAGGGTTGGTTTCATTGAAATTATATAGAAAATATTTCTTTTCATAGTTAATTTCTTAAATGGTTAGGCATGAATTAAATTGGATCGATAATGGTCATGAAGTACCACCATCGTATGGATGGGTTATGGATGTGAAGTTCCACTATCAAATATAACACCAAGATTGTATGGTTGTGTGGTTACGTTATTAAGTGTGGATTTGAAATAGATTGGGTCATGCCAAATGTTTAATTATAAATGGTTAAATAACATGTTTGGATGATTTCCTTGTATATGGATTGGGTTGGAAAACTATTTTGGTATAAAAATTGTTTTACTCGAAATGGATCGGATTAGATAAATTATTTTTAATTTTTTAATATAAATAATTTTATAAAATTGTTATAACATGTTCTATCCTAGTAGTGTGAGTGTTGAATTTATTTGGGGAAAACCTACTGAGTTTCATTACTCACCTATGCTTTGTAACATTTTTTTTTGACAAACTTTTTTAATTGAGACACAATAAAAGGTAAAGTATCAAGCTTCTTTAGTGGTGAATAGTGATACATGGGTTTCTTTTTGGAGTTGGATCATGGAGCATTTTGGGAGATTTGGAGTTTTTCTTTGGAGTTTTTTGGATTTGATGGTTTCTTTTCCACTATGTACTTTGATATTTTAAGTATTCCATTGGAGTTAATTATTATGGTTTTGTTTTGATTTCAATGGCAGTACATTTAGTTATTTAAATTTTTATCATGAATAATTTAATAGTTTTGGTTATGGGTTTTTTGGTTTTGGATGTTTTATTATTGAAGGGAAAATCGTTCCCAATGTGTATTGAATCCATTTGAATTTATTACCTGCCTTTTGTGCCTTTGGGATGTCACTTATATTCATGTAATGTTTTTCCACCTCCTCATGCTAATGAGGAGGGGTGGGACATTTAACCTAAGGTCCAACTTTAATACACATTAATATTTCCTTGTTTTTTATACTATAAGTTCACCATTTTGAAGCACAAAAACATCAGTATAATAAATAAACATTTCTCCTTCAAACTCTCCATTATATAAGGAATATTTGACATCTTTCTTATAAATTTTTCACTACCTATGAGGAACCTCTAATAATAACATCATAATAGCTTCTAGTCCTTCTACATGAAATATTTATTTTCAATCTAAACTCCCTCATCTTGAGAATGTCTGTTGTAAAATACTATGGCATTATTCCATGTGATATCTACATTTTTATTCAGTTTTTTTCCTAATCACCCACTTGGTACCTCTATATTCTTACCTTTTTGTCTAAGAATAATATTTCAATTATAATTATTCCCAATTTTTTCCAGTTTATACTTATAAAATCTATTATACTATTTATGTTTGATTACTTAAACCATTGAATGTGGATAAAATCTATAATTTAACTTGCTTTGGTGGTCACATTTCATTCTTCTTCTGGTCTGTAATATTGAACTCCGATTTCCAATGATTATTTACATCTATATATTATTTTCCTACCTATGGTACTTAAGTTTCTCATTCATATTAGTATTTTTTTATCTCTAGTCTATTCACGGTCAGCATCATTAACCTACGGTTCAGTTCAAGAATTTTCACTGTTGAGATAATCAGATTTATGCCCACTAATTTCATCCAAATCATTTAAAATAGACTTAATGGAAACAATATAGGAATTATTTTCAATGATCCTCAAATAAAAATAGCCTATAACTCTATGAATCATCTTATTAAAATTCTTGTAAACATTTAAATTAGATTGTTATCCAATAAATATACTTTCCTCATCTTTATAATCAAATTTACTTATAATTAATGGTGAGCTATCTGTAGAAAATTATTAACCAACCTATATAGAAGAAATCTCGAATTAGAAACACTTATGTTTTATCAATTTAGAATAGTTTTTTTTCTTAAGGAGATTTACATAAGATGTTATAAATAAGGTCACCCTACACAATAATGATTTACCTATCTTCCACATAAAACACTATATATTAAAAAAATATAAAAATATAAAAAATAAAAACAATTCAGAAAATAATTTATTATTAAGGTTACACTAAAATATAGTGATACAATTATACCATGGTAATGTGATCGAGGTTTATCCCCACACGTTATAGGTGACACAATGATATTGAAAAAAATTGCATCGAATGATGCGGGATGGTAAACATTTATAATGAGAACTCCTTGAAAATAAAGGGAATTGACATAATTGAAATTGATACTCATATGTTGAAAAATATGAAATTTTGTTTGTTGATGGACATAATGATATCCAACTATGTGTGAGTCAATTATGTGATCCAGGTAATGAAGTTTTTTTAGATAAATTTGTCTAATGTCTTGAAATTTTATGTTGGAAATGAAAATTTGGATATGTGTTTATTCAGTAAATCTTCTAAAATCTATGTCAAAATTTAAATTTTGGATTCATATTATTTTTTAAGACATTAAAATAACATTTTATTCCATTAAAAATTCTTATGAAATAAAACTTATCTAAATTTTGAATTACATCATGAAATTTCTAGGCTTGATCAAATAGAAATTTAACATACTAAAATAAATCTTTTCCATCTCCAAACTCCTCCAAAATACTTCAAACATATTTCAATACATTCTTTAAAACCACTAATAAATAGTTAAAAAAAATATAAGTCATTCAATAATTCCACATGATATCTTAGATATATTGGATTAATATACTTCATTTCCCATCATCACATGATGTCTTGGAAAATGGATTATATAATTATACATACATGTTTATGATATAGCTAGTGGACATGGGGATATATACGTGTGTGTGTGTGTTTCATGGGTATCACATCAGATCCCTTTATAGATTGAGTAGCAATGATCTCATGAAATATGTCACTCTTTTGTTAAATTTTTGAACTTTTGAATTTATATTTGTTTTCAATTCTATAGAAATCAATGGGGTCACATATTTTTATTGACTGGATAGGGATTATGTTTTATGAAAATCTGATAGTTAATCTAAAATTTTTAGAGTTTATCCAAAATAAATTTTGGGAAGATATTCATAAGGAATTTTGCATTATGTGATACATGGGGATTTTGATGATAGCTTTAACAAAAGTGTTTTAGAGATATCCAAAAGGATGTTAAGATGTAATTTTAAAATTTTTTGTATATGATATAATATAATATGAAATAGTGCAATGTCTATTAATCATTAGTGAAATTTTGTGATTAGTGGAGATATTCACTAAATAAATGTGGTACATACGCTTATATCATAATATAAAAGATTTATATGTTGTATAGCATGACATATAGAAAATGAGTAATATAATTTTTCATTGTTTGGAAATATCATAAAGCATATTATGTTGGTATCATTCAACTACTTATTCTATTCATATTAAATGACTTAGATAAATCACAATTCCATAATATGGTGAAACATATGTTATGATTAATTTTGTATCCAAAGGATTAATTTATCCAAATGTGAATTAACTAATTACATTTAAATTATCTTCCATATTGGATATTAGTAATACATGAAACACACAGAGGATCATAATGCTTGTATATGATAAATATGTATCAGTCATAGGTTGTGTGTTCTGTAAGTGAAGTATTTACTTAAACCTTTTATAACATTAAAGAAAATTATTGAGATGACTTGGAAATGTATTGATCTTTATATAAATAATTTATAACCATTGATATGGTTTATGATCATCTATTTAATTATTCCGGAATCCATATTCCTCTTGCTTCTTATACCACTAAGAGGTATTAGCATCCCCCTTGATTTATTTAAGATCTCACTCATGTGTTGGGTGATTCAGATCATCCATTTGATATTCCAGTGATAAAGTAACCTAATGGTCAATTTTAAGTGATATTCATCAAGAATATGATTAAAGGTATAAGTTAAAGATATCATTGAATAAAGGAACATATTCTTTAGTTTTTACACATGGTTTCAGTTATTTAAATCATGGGGATATTAGGTATTAAAGATTCTATCATCTTCTACTACATTTAATTTTTTTTATTCTATCATTATAAATTTTTTTAATATATCGGAATTAGTTTCCATGGATTTGAATAAAAAAATTGGTTTTTTCAATAATTTTTCAGTCACCCACTATTGTTTAATTATTATCAGTAGAAATGACCATTTTCCATCTACGGGGGATGGTAATGGTAGTTTGTGGTTCATGAACAAATATCACCAGTGGGAGAAAATTGTGTGGAATAATTGGGGGTGTAAACCCCGAAAAACAAATATATCCTTAACGGTTTTATAATTGATCATAGGCATCAGTAAATCTCTCTTTTATTTATAGTGGTATATTACTATGGTGTTTTCTATAACTATTCGGGACTGAATACAATATAATATTTCCACTTGTAATAATGTGAGAGTTTTATACACTTTTACTATAATGATCATTATATTTTAACATGGTTTTTCCCTTATTCATATGGGGGTTTCCCCTGTTACATCTAATATCATTTTTTATATATATATTAATTTTTCTAGATATTTTTTTGTACCAGTGGGAAAATTAATTTTTTACCACAATAGGTAGCCATGAAGGTTAATATAATAACATAAGTCAATGGATCTTTATTATTCATTTGGTGAAAAAAAATTAGGGTGACTAATTGATGAGAAATATTCAGTATGATTTATCAGAACTCGATTTATTGGCTATAATTTATATTTTATGGGTTGAGGTAAGTCATAGGTTAGAAAGGTCACTGGAAGAATCTTTAGTTTCTTAAAGTATAACCCTTTACCCCTTATGTTATGATCCTTTCCACCCTATATAAGCTTCTAAATATACACTGGATAAATTGCCAGTGCCACATTCAAAAATAAACTTCCTATAAAGACAATAAGGATGGAGCATTTGACTTCCTATTTGCACCTAAATCAGAGTGGAACTAGTGTTAGCCCCACCATCTACAAATTATGTTGTATGTTAATTATAAATTTATGATTTTTAAAAAATATATATTTCTTTCTATTATGTAATAATTTATAGTTTCATTCCACATGCAATGAGAAAGATCTATATATATTTCTTTTCTTGCATAAAAACCCTAAAATGAGAAATCCAAATTTAATGATTATTATTCCAATCTTATGGAAACATAATCCACTAAACATGGAATAATTTCCAAAAAAATCCAAAAACCTTGAATTTATAAATGATTATGGTAGCCAGTGTAAAAAACAAATGGTAATGGAAATTACCTAAACCAAATAAAACATTAAAATTGAAACCCCTTGCCTTAATTCCCATAGATATAGAAACCCAACTTTTAACATGTTAACTTAATTTCACAAAATAAAAAACATGATAAATAATATAATGATTCAAATAAAGAAATTTCTAGAATAACTATGAATAAATCCAAGAAGTGGTGTACATTAAATGATTTAAAAGGTTGGAGAAAAAAGTGTAAAGTAATAAACATGACATAAATATTTATGTTCTATGACCAATTAGAGTATATTTATGATGCAATATCAATATAGAATTCACTATTAAATGGTAATACTAAATTAAAAAAAGGAAATATTAATACACATAGACCATATATATATAAATAATACACATGATGAAAAACATGAAGCAAACACAACACTTCTAAATTATCTACATAGAAAAAATAAATAGGACTGTGACCCCATACAAAGGATCAGTAACTCCTTTTTTGAAAAAGAAGTTTTTCACATGTAACTAAAATAATCATCATCATCAAGATGTCCATTTTTGATCTTCAGAGATTGATGTTATCCAAATCCCATATTGCAGTTAAAGTTCGATACCCCTATTCAAATATCACATCACCAAATCCAGGATCAGGAACTAACAACATATCCTATACCATGAACTCTAGGTTCACATGATTCGTACTTTCTCAATAATTCTTTAATTTAAAATCTAATCAATTTAGAAATGAACCAGGTTATGGGAAATATTTCTTATTATTAATCTCTATCTCTCTATCCCAATCTCTCTCTCTCTCTCTTATTGAATAAAACAATGAAAAAGGGATACATGCCCTCTCCTCACTGCACCCTCCCTCTGTGAATAAAACCAAAAAGTAGTGCTCTTCACACTACTCTATCGCCCTAAAAAACCGAGCTCCCAAATCCCAAATAGTTCTCCTTCATGAAAATAACCTTACATGAGTAAGCGTGTGATAAAATAGAGGGAAATAATGAATATATAAGGATACTCATATAGACGTATAGTCAAGGTTAGTTTACAAATTACACATACCAATAAAACACAAGGGGAATGTTCTACCTAATGATAAGTTGGATCTAGAATCATAAATAATAATTAAAAAACAATAAAATCATACTAAATAATGGATTTTAATTAAAAAAATGTGTAAAACTCATAATTATACAACATGGTAATAAAAATGTATAAAACTTTAATACGAAACAATTAAAAAATATCTATCATTCATATTCAATCGCTAAAATATAATGATTCTTCATAACTTAACATCATCAATCTGGGCATATCATTAGTAATAAATGAAAAAAATGTACAAAAATGGAATTATCCCTTAATATACATCCACATGAGACACTTTTAATTTTATGAATGATATTCTAAAGATCTGAACATGATTTTAATTAGTAAATTCTTAACAAACTACATGATTAAACTCATGCCTATATATACCTCTATTAACCAATTAGATGTTTCCAATGATTAATTCTAGGTATATCTGACCTATTCATAGACACTAGTAGTAAAAATATCTATACTACTCCATTAAAACCATTTCATTATATAGAATCTCATGAAATTCACAAATAATAACTTAAAAAAACAATTTAATCATGAGAAACATCAGAAAATTAAATAAACATAGAAATCATAAGAAAAAAACGCATATGAACCAAATAGAGAAAAATCAAGGGAAATCCCATACTTTGTGTGGATCACGAATATCCACCTAATAATATCACATTGCCTACACTAAACCATTAAGAGAGATCCTAAAATAGGGAACTTCAATAAACCACATATAACTGAAAGGGTCCTAACACTAGGCTCTAAACTAATAAGAAACCCTAGGGAACCATGGGTATCCATCTAAAAACCAATAATACAAATATTTTTATACATTAATAATGATATAATCATACCATTTATTATCACTCTAGTGGTCCCATCAGAGCATCAATGAAGACTTGTTTTCACCAAAACTATTCACTTGAAACTGACACTCTAAATACTACATGGGCTTAACAACTTACTCTTAATAGGTAAAGAACAATAGAAACCAACCCTATCTTGGTCATATACTTGAATAAAAAAACATGAGATATAAATACCATCCCTAACTTTTAGTAATGGAGAAAAAATACATGATATAATACAACACACATGAATTCTTTATTGCACCTCAAACTATTATCCAACACTCTCACTTAATCCAACCTCACATTGACCAATTTCTTCCATATAATGAAAAACGCACACAAGAATCATCTATAAAAATGACTCTATGAGCTCAATATATTAAAGTAACCAAGGGAACACTAGTAATGATACTATCATATATGACTCATATTACAACCACAATAGGTCAATCGACATAAATGAACAAAATATTAAAGCATACTGCAAAGTAAAATCCATAGAAATAATCATTTTGAGTAATGAATATATGATTATAAATTTTAATGACACAAACGTATTCTTTATATGTCTCTAATAGAATTTTTTTCAAGATTCACTATAGTGTCATCCCATATGTTACAACCATGATCCACTGGGTATATATTTTGATTTATAAAATCTAGAAATGTAAAATAAAAAGAGGATGGTTATTCAACTAGTATTATATAAATATATTCCAATAAACATGAATGGATAAATATAAAAATTATAGTAACCATTAATGTATAAATGAATATGGTGTCCAGTGACTAAAAGACATTGAAGTGTTAATTAAGTAAACTAAAGAAAAAATCATAATGCAAATTACTTGCATTAATTATCATAGAAAATTTGAAAATGTGTAAATGTTTACTCAATTACCCAAAATGAAAAAATGAGAAATAATTTATAGGCCCAAAAAATAAAAATTCTATAAAAACTTTTCATAAATTCAAAAAACGATTTGCATTCAATGATTTACAAGGCTGTTGAAAAACAAAGCTGAAAGAAATAATAGACACTTAGGTATTTACATGCTTCAAAACATTTTCTTTCATCCATATGACATAATCATTATGGGATTATCTATAAAATGAGAAATTGAGTAAAAAAAATAAAGATACATGCATATATGAAACAAATGATGAGAAATAAGCATCCCACACATGACATAGAAATGAAAAAGAAAACATAAATAGAACTGAAACCTCCTTACCAGGTCCTGACTTCATAATTAATGGGGAAGAATCTTATTGAATGGAACTAAAATAATTGTTATCGGGTTATTAAGGTATGTTTCTCTAGGTTCAATACTATCTAGTACTATCATAGCAGTCTAAGATTAGTTCCATTATTTAAATTTTTGATCTTCGCAACATGGATCATGACCCCATAGCATTTTGTACACCATGAACTCTAGTTAAAATTTCCAAAAACCATCTCATTCAAGAAAAAATTCATGTTATACTCCTTCAACTAATTAAAAAGGTTATAGTAACTGTTCCTTTCAATTTCTCACTCTCTATTTCTTAATAAGGAAAATCATGAACTAAGAATGGATACCCTTCATATTCAACATCCATGAACAAAACTAGTAATCAACACTCTCATTGATGTTATTATTCCGATGAAGACCAAGATCCAAAATATGTAACATCAACCCCTTTACAAAAATCATCTCACATAAACATCAGAGTTTTAATAGATTGGTAAAGTGGGAATCTGGATGGAAAAACATTTGGCGGAGGAGGTATATGAAGTTAATAAATGTCAGCTAAAAACAAGCACAATAAGGAATAAAGAACATGGAGATAGAGAATACAATCCATATAAATAATTTTCTCAAATAGTCAAAACAATAATATTAAATTGTTTAATTTAATTAAAAAAATAGTAAAAATAACTCACACTTTTAATCTGTAAGATAATCTATAGAGGTGGGACTAAATGTGAGGTGACACCATAAGGAACCCAAAAGAGTGAAAAAATATTATGTGGGTAGATATTTCTCTATTATGGAAATTTTTCTAGAATATTAATCCCTAAAATAATAACTTAAATGGATGGTGCTCTCAATAGAGTAGGGTGATGATGACAAAATTTTTAAAGCCAAAATAAA
The DNA here is from genome assembly GCA_963277665.1 of Viscum album. Classification (NCBI taxonomy): domain Eukaryota; kingdom Viridiplantae; phylum Streptophyta; class Magnoliopsida; order Santalales; family Viscaceae; genus Viscum; species Viscum album. Next base: position 1,910,721,865 of record OY728158.1, read on the forward strand.
TAAGTGACGACAATAAAGAACCAAGATAATGAATAAAAAAGAAATAAAAGTAAATAGAGTGGGAGATATCAATCAACACAACACATATAAGAAGGCTTCATACGCCATATAATGTCACTCTCCTACTCAAGAGATAAAAAAATTGTTTGAATATATCATTTTCACACTTTTAATCTTCATATTTTTACCATTTAGAAGGAATTTTCAAGCTTAAACATAGATTCATTTTTTACATTATTTATCTATAATATAAAGTGTTACTTAATAATATCATCATACCTTGGTTTAAAATACCAAACTTTATAAATTTAAATGATTAATAAAAAAGGGTGTCTATTGAGAGAAAATAGATTTTGGATTAATGATCCATGACATGGATTAATTTATTAACTTATATGAGTGGAAATCATATAAATATCCATTTGATAAAATTAATGGAATAAAAATTACATGGATTTGTTTTTTTGTATGATGAATGAATTTTAAAATTTAAATTAATGTTGATTACACTGTTTATGTGTATTCAAAAAGTGAATTCATTCAAGAGAACCATATACACTAACCTATGTTCGTTGAACCGTTACTCTTCAATTATTGATTATAATAAATATTTTTTAAATTGGATTAATTATATGGATAAAGGTTTTATACATTGTTTTTCTTTAGAGGATGGAAGAATAATATTTCATCCTCATTTTATTTATGTATATATATTAGTTTGTGAAAACAAAAAAAAATTCTGTTTGTATATTGTACTCATTATTAAAAGAAAACAAAAATGTAAACAAATTATTTATTCCAATGAATAATGAAAAATATTATTTAAAATTGATGAATAAGATGGTATTAGTAGGAAAAGTGGAGTTCATAGATTATTGTATTTACTTTTGAAGTAATGATTTTTTAAGAGAATCCATAATTATTCTTATAAATTCACTCATGATGGATAGTTGTTTAACATTCATTACACATTATATTTAAACATAAGTATAATTTATATCCTTTGTGATTATGTTTAAAGATATACATAATGAGATTCAAGGAACTTAATTTAGAGGAGTTCTATTTTCTAATTATACTTGTTTTTAATTATTTTTTTTATAATATAAATTTTTGATTATTTATGTTTTCAGTCAAAAAGTAAGTGATAATTTTGAATATGATATTTTAAATTTTTTTAAAATATAATTAAGTTGTCAGCCATGTGGTTTATGGGGACCGAGCATATTTAAGGTCAACTAAACATTTTTACATGGGACTATGGATCGTATTCAACATTATAAAACATTCACCCAAAGGAGGAGGATCGAAAAAATAAATCTATTCCATAAAACATTTGGGGGACTTCCTAACAAAATATTTGAGCCACGCAATTAAAAAATAACTTTCTTGCGTTAAATTGAACCCATGTATTTATCTGAAGAACATATCTTATGTAGGGTAGAGGGGGGTAGAACATTTGTGTAATTCCCTACCATATTGAACTACTGTAACGGTGCCAAGATCAGTGGTGCACTATGTGGCCTCGATGCACCTCCTCATACGTGAAAGGTTACCAAATAGTAGTGAGATATAATTTGGAGATGGTGGGGATAATATACCCTCTTATAATAATAATAAATATAATAACACAATGGTTGGAATAATCAAATCATAGTGAAAGTAATAAATCCAATGAAATGACTATAATGGATAAAAAATACATATGGTTATCTAGCTAAAATCTATATGACATGATAGTCATATAGAATTCAATAGAACTTCCCCTAGTCTCATCACATATGTTGTGACTCAGGTTTTACCCAAATGAGACTTTTTCTAAATTTCAAGTTTTAAAGTCTTAGGTCCACTCTAGGGTAGAATGTTAAATTTTCACTTGCAGAAAACCTAATAAAAATACGTTTGTGTTTTTTATTTCAAAGTGTGGTGTTTACCCACGGGCTAAGATGATGCCGAAAATTCAACGATTCAAGACCTCATTGATAATATATTAAAAATAATATATTGTTTTAGTCTACATGAATGCATATTTGTAATGAATATTTTTTGTCCCCTAAATGGGGACAACGATGGTAAAATAAAGACCATGGAAAAATTGGAAACATGGGTTATACCTTAGAAATGGTATGACATTATTTCGTATTAGGACCCAAGGGAGTTTTTCGTAGATGATAGATTAAATTAATTAATTAAATGATTAAATTAATACGGAAAACCACTGAATTTATCTATTTATAACCCAATAATGTTGATCTATATGGTGATCCATTTATCATCTCTATAAACCCTAGAGACCTAGTGTGGATAGAGGAAGAGTTTGGTATTTGGTGGAAATGATTCCAGATGAGAGGAACAGGACTTGAATCTCAATGAGATTGATGAAATGAGACTGGTAGCAATTAGGGGATGAAAAAAGTAGTGATTTTCTATAATTTTTGGCATGTAATTTTGAATTTTTCTCAATTTTATATGATTTCTATATTAGAATTATGGAATAAAATATTATTTATTCTTAAATGATCCATGGTAATTTATTTATTTATTTTTTATATTTTTTATTTTTATTGTCACGTTTGTTTATAATTCATTAATCCAAGTTCCATAAATTCTTATCGACATGAAATGAAGACTATAGAATGGATATTTTTACCTCTAATTTTATTTTTTGTTTTGGTTTGATTTTATTTTCATAATGATGAAGAGAGACAATATTATCCTTTTATTGTTCTTTCTCTCTCCTATATCTCTCTCTATCTCTCTCCCGTATATTCATCCTACCAGTTGCATGTTGACATGTATAACCATCGGGGGATTTTTTTATATTTTTCAAACGAAATATAGGATATCAAAAATTAAAATATAAATTGCATAGGTGTTGTACAACTGAACACCTTTTTGATAAATTTGAGAGGCTTTTAGTTGAACAATGCCTTTGTCCAGTATTAGTTATGTGGAAAAGGCATTGTGCCACTCAACACCTTTCACACCCACCCCAATAAAATCCACCCCTCCCATTTATTAATAATTTCCCCTCCCTCTCTCTAAATATATAATGATTTTAGTCCCTCTCTATCTAAAATATTCTTGTTTTTTACTCCCTCGCTCGCAACCCTTTTTTGTGGCCTTAAAGGAGTACAATATTTGTAACTCTTCATTTAGAGGAATCTTTTAAAATTTATTTTAATTATTTTTTTATTTAGTTGTTTAGTTTTTTTATTTTATTTTAATTAATTTATTATCTTAGTTTAGTTAATTAGATGTAATTTGTTAATAATAGTTAGTGTTTTGAGTAAATTGTTATTATTTAATTTAAAATTAGTCTTAATATTTTAAAAATTAATATTAAATGATTATTAATTAATACCACTAATTAATTTATAATAATTAGTATAAAATTTACTAACTAAAATATAATTAATTAACATATTATTATGAACTAATAATGAACTTACACTTCACTAATAATTAATTAATTATTAACAATTAATTAATATTTATTTTATGATGATTAAATATTAGTTAATTAATTATTAACATAGGGTTATGTAATGATTAAGTAAGGATTTAATGAGGATTATTTAATAGTTAACTTAATGATTAAAAAATTATTGATTAATTGTTAAATAATATTTAAGTAATAAGTAACTAATATTTCACTAATAGTTCACTATTAACTAATGAATGTTTAAATAAAATTAACTAATGATTAAATAATAATTAACTAATGATTAAATAAGGATTAATTTGGGATTAGATAATAATTAATTAATGATTAACAAAGTATGAACTTTTTATTAAATAAGTATTAACTTAATATTAATAAATGATAATATAATGATGGATAATTAATTAACTAAAAATGAACTAATGATTAGCTAATTCTTAAGTAATGATTAAATATTAATTGACTAATAATTTATTATTATTCAACTACTTTTTTGACTATTAATTAACTATTAATTAAATAATAATTAATGAATGGTTAAAAAATAATTAACTAATGATTAGATAAATATTAATGAATTATTAATGAATGATTAACTAATAATTAAATAATAATTAACTCTTAATTCACCAATAATGAACAATTAATTAACTACTTAATTACTACACATTAACTACTTAATAACTATTAATTAATTAATGATTAAGTAATGATTAAGTAATTATTAACTAATGATTAACTAATAATTAACTAATGAATTACTAAACATTTGATATTAATTAACTAATATTTAACAATTGATTAACTACTTGATGACTATTAATTAAGTATTAATTAAAAAATGATTAGGGAATGATTAACTAGTGATTACCTAATGATCAACTACTTTTTAACTCATTCTTAACTAATAATTAGATAATGATTAAATAATTATGAAATATAAATTAACATATAATTAACTATTTAATAACTACTAATTATCTATTAATTAAGGAATTATTGACGAATTATTCACTAATGATTAACTAAGTCTTAACTATTAACTAATAATAAACTAATAATAAACTAATGATTAATTATTGATAAATATTAATTTACTAACTATTGGCTAATGAATGATTAATTAAGGATTAATGATTGATTACTGAATTATTAACCAGTGGTTAACTAATGATTAACTAACATTTAACTAATAATTATCTATTAAATAACTTATAATTAAACATTCATTACCTAATTCTTAACTATTCTATGAAAAATGAAAAAAGGAACTAAATATTAATTAATTAATTAATATAAAAAATATAATTAATTAGAGAAAAATTATGATCTTATTTACTAAGAATTATGATAACATATTAACTAACTTCATTACTATGAAATAACTTCATACTTCTTCCACTTTGAACATTATACTATTATTCCACATAGTGATTATTTTTTTCAATCAATTAATAAAATAAATATCATACGTTTATTTGATTCATGACATCCCCATCTAGATACGACAAGTGGTTGTAGGATCTAGAATAGATGTACCTTGGGGTAATAACCTTGAAGGGGGATGATTGTTTTTCTACTCAATCATCACCTACAGAACAATAAAGATCCCTAACTCCACAGCTATTTTGGTACTCTTAATGTGTCTACTTTAGATAGTTCACCTTTTATTTAATTAATATATTTTGATACCATTTGTAATATTAAATTAATGACCATAAAACAATAGAGAGATCAATGGGGATATAAGAACAAATGAAACTATTTCAGTAACATAAATATTATGTTGTTACCCAAAAAATGAAATATCTATATGGATATTATAATGTGATGGTGGATCTAACATAGATGTACATATGGGTAATAACCCTAAAAAGGGTTTAATGGGTATTAACTCAATCATCATCAGGTGCATGATAAAGAGGCCTAAATGTAAAAAAAATTTGACACTCATTATGGATCTGATTTAGATGATTCATACTCCCTTTATAAACTATTAAACTTATGGTTATATCCTAGTAATATTAAATAACACAACACAATTATTCCATAGTCAAGTCTACAAGATTATTCCCCATTTTGAATATTATTTACACTAATCTAATCATGATAAAAAACAATTTTATATGAAGATAATCATGTTTTCTTATGTCTAATACTAAATGTTAGTTATTCTAACTAATCAAGGATATTTATATATTACACAACCAACATGAATTTTTAGGATAGATAATTGTGTTACCTTAAGAGAACTTCAGTCAGGAATTCGTGGTTGGTTAAATTTGAGACCTGTTTTGGAGATCTAATCTATTAGCAATAGAATTTTTTAATTCTAGTATAGGTTATAACAACTACCTCATCCATTGGATGATAATGAGAAATGATTACAAGAATGAACATTATTTAACCAACAGTCGTATAATTCTTTGATGGTGGCATACAAGGAAGTTGCTAATTTCCAAAAGCAGATTTCTATTATAAAATGACAAAGACATACAAGATTTATCAAAGAAGGTCCATCCCAAGAATATATGAATCTTCTATATCATATGGAAGAATTAAAAAAAATTATCAGCTTGATATGATGAAGCCATATTTTGATGAGGTGTAAGTGTCTAACAATGTAACAAAAGGATAAATAGTGATGATGAAGAAGAATCTAGAGATGTTGGGGAATAGGTTGGTATAAATAAAATAGTTGTAGATAATCCATGACACATAACAAATTATCCACCACTCTTAACAAACTTTTAAGAGCTATGAGATATTTTCTAGAATTAAAATATATTATTATCATACCTAAAACTATGTTTCCTGGTGTTTTAGAAGATATATTTTTTCAAATAGATGAAAAATTATATATTAGAAGATATTTTATAGTAATTTATTCCATGAAAAATATAAATAAATTATTTTATATTAAGACATATAATAGATATTTGTTTGAGGTGTCAAACTGGGAAAAATGAATCATATGGTGTGACAAATATTATAATGATTGTAGATTTATCATAAGGGTAATTCCTCACATTGATCATGGAGGTTGGAGGATTTAAAATATTGAGGTATATCATACTTACATATAACATAACCTAAAACCGGTTCATATATCATTATATGTTTAATTTTCATCATATTTTTTTAAGATGATTTGGACCTACCAAGATGTGTATGTATCTGTTGTGCATGAGATAATACAAAAAATGTTCAGTAACTGTATTTACTATAGAAAGTCTTGGATGGAGAAAGATAAGGAATAATTCAAATATTATACTGATTGGGATGAATCATATTATGTATTGTCTGTAATTTTTATCAATACTAATGAATAATAACCAACTTCTCATCCACATTGATATGAATAAACATATGACTCAAGATTATAGACTTGATCCTTCACATGTAAAATTTCATTAGTTTTTATGGGAATTAATTCGATATATTTCCACATTTATTTTCACAAAAATAGTTTATATTGGTTTATGGGATGTTTCTATATGTATAGTACACTAGTTTATTATCGATTATAGCAACCCAATATGTTAAATGTTTGGCTCTATTGCATGCATTTTCCATCGTGTGGATTGAAAATTATGAATCTTGGAGTTGTTTTTTGGTACAAATTAACAACCATTTTACCCACATTCAGGGTGTATGTTTAATATTTGGTAATTACTGAGAAATAAATAAGGAAATAAATGTAGATCCTATTATATAGAGATCCAAAAATTCACATCATCGATATAGCATCAAACACATTTCCAGCCACGTGAAAAATAATTTTCATGATGAATCTCTGAATAAGGATATCAAGAAATCTTGGAATAAAATTTGTTTCTTATTTTTTTTAAATATTTAATGTATCTATATAATTAATTTATATATAATATTATCACATTCATATAGAACGTGAATTGGATTTTTGATGTTTGGATCAATGAATGGAAAGAATTTATTAGTCTTATTGCGGAGTTTTTCACCACACAGTACATATTTCCAATGAGAAATGAGAATTGGAATACAATGGAGGGAAGAGGTACGGACAGATGACCAAAATCACTTTGGAGTAGATTAGTGGAATCTTAAAAGGGATTTTAATGTTACCTATAATTGTCATATTTCAGGGAAAATTTTATTATTGTGTAAGGTATTCCATAAAAAGAGGAAGCTAGACTGCTGATGGGACTCATTAGGGGTTGTGGTACGGATGACACTTTCAGTGAGATATTAGGGGGAACATTGATAAATCTTCTACTTTTTGAGTGCAAATGTTGAAACAAGAATAATGTATAGTTGATTTAATATAGTTTAATACCCCATTATTTGTAAAAGTAGTCTATTGTTGGTGGTATCATAAGATGGGAGTCATTATCACTAATGAAACATTTATACATTACAATTTCCATGCATGCATGCCATTATGGAAAGTTCCCTTGTAGACTTATAATAGGAACCATATGTTGATCCAATGTAACGTCTTGGAACTATTTTTAACTGTTACAGTGTAACATGATTTCCTATTGGGGATTTTTAGCATTTCCCAATTCCCGAAGATAATCTCACATTGATACTTGACATCACTAGGTTGACACTATGTGGAGGATCAAAGTCAAACATGACTCATAATGAGATGGAATAGCCTAAATAACAAGGAAAAATTTTACATTCATTATATTTCATAATGAATGTCATAATAGGAAGTGGATCCCTAATATTTCTAAAATGATTTCTCATTATCATCCATGACATTCTATTACATGAAAATAATTTAATGTTTTGAGTCTATACAAATTATATTAAGTTCATACCTTAGTTTGACCTTTTGGATAGTTTGCTAAAAGTTTCATCAACTAAAAAAACATCTAAAAATATATTACATATGGATTTAAAAACCATCCTTCTAAAAATACCCGATAAACTCTAGCGCTTATTCAAGTCTACTAACCATGTTTCTTCCAACAGTTCTAGTGATTATTTGAAATATTCTAAATCTGATAAAAGTTATAATCCAAGTAACATGTAAAGTGATTAAAAAAATCATTATTAAGATCAATGGAAAATGATGATACTAATTTTTCCAGAATAATACAGATGTAATTATGTATAATAGACTCTATAATGAAAACATATCAATCCATGTTATTAATATAGGAAATAGAAAAGGTTGTTAACATTACTATTATATCCTAGATTCTATCAGTCAAAACATTATGTCAATCATAAAATTATATTTACATTTTATACTTAATATTTATTTCAATTTTTTGTGTATAGATGGAGGATATTACTCTACTCACTAATCAGTATAGGTATGTTTCATATTAGATGCTAGTAGGCCATGAGGTTTGACGGGTTATGGTGTGTATGTCACACTATTATCATCGAATTCTTCTTCTAGTCACTGCTAGATCATACCTAAAATGTGATGGATTCTATGGCATTTTGATACCATATTTTGAATTTTTCGATCATCAACTCCTTTCTTCCCTCACTGAGATATAAAAAATTGAGACTCACACATTCTAATTTCTCTAGATATGATTATCAAGCCATATGATATTGTAGTTATAGTAGGTCTTCCTCTCCAGGGTGTTGTGGTTATAGGACCCACCTATAGAGATTGTCTCGGTCTGTTATAATGATTACTAGGCCTTGAAATGTTGGACGATGATACTGTTATGTATTTATGTTCTCTATCTATACACTATTTGAAGATGCACTTCGTTCATGTTTTCACCAAAAATTATGATAAAACATCCATGAATCACACTCATGAATATATGTTTTATCTCATTACAGGGATAGTGTCTGATGATTAATCCATTATGCATGTCTATATGATGAATTTAGGGTAATTAGATTATGAAAAATTGTGTCTTTATTTCACTTTATTTCTTGAATTTTTATATAATAACACACTTTTTACAAATCAGAAGAACGAGAAGTTTAGTTTCATTAGAAATTAGGTATATATTATAACATCCTGATCATGAGATAGAACTATATTTTTAAAACTTCATTAACATGCTTCTAAAATATTATATCTTTTAAAAATAGACTGGATGACCAGGGGGCATGTATAATAAGGGGGTGAGATATAAAGCTCGATAAGGGAATATACAAGGAATAATATAATGCAATTTTTACATGTTAACCAATAGGAAATTAAATGGAACATAGAAGGAATTAGAATCATAATCATGAACAATGAGGCATGATATAGCATAGAAACAACGTGGTTTCATGTGAAATTTTGCAACAACTTTAAACATTGCATCATAAACATAGGTTAAGGCTAACCTATAAGATAACATAAAATGGTAGACAAGGTCCTGTGATGGATTATGTTCACCCCCTAATCCAATTAATGAATTCTCATGAGACTAATACATTACCCAATGCATTATAGTGGTATATAATTCTAGTCACATGCATTGATTTCATATCATCTATATGAAAAAGTGTCCACATGGATCATTCAACATTGGATCATATTTTATCAAATTTAAATCCTTGATCAAGGAGTGTGTAATTAATATAAATAAGAGCCTAATAAAAATATTATAGGTATTTATATTTGAATAAACTTGAGTGGAAATTTAGATTTTATTCGCAATAAAAAGTTTTGGCATGTAAAAATCACTGTGAAATTTCTGCAGCAAAGTTACATTACCAAAAGATTCATAAAATGGATTAATGAGATAGACAGGTTCATCTCATTTTTTATACATTAAATGTAAAAATAAGGACATTGAAAAACATATACCAATATTAGTAATTTGTAATAATAGATATAAAATAATGAATATTTCTAAATAAAGAGGAGGAGAAGAGGATTTTTACATAGTAACAGACTAGGTAAACTCTTTAATGAAATGGGGTAAATGATTTCATATTGAAAGAAAACAAAGTGGGAATTATATGGATATTTATAAGGCTATGAAAAAAAATAAAGAATTGATATTCTAAAGGCTTAATATAATGAATTCTCTTGAATTATAAAAAAGAGGGAGAGGTCCCTCACTTTTGATATAAATAATAGTAAGAAAATTTTGGTAGCATAACTGGTGTACATAAATTTTAATGTGAGAGACTAATGAGAGTAAAAGTGGTAACTCATCACATTTATATCAAAATTATAGTAATAATGATATATAAAAACATAACCAAACAAAAACAAGTTGAAATTTTGAGGCAAAACATAAAATGTATTCTTTAATAAAAAATAAATAGAGATCCCCTACCTTGAAAGGCCAATTCGAAAACGTTGAGAGGAGATTCTTGAGATCTTGGGGGAACCTTTGGAGTACTATATATAGGGGAGTTCTTTATTATTTTCCAAATGAAGTAATTTGACTCTATTCAATAAAATAACCAAAACCACAAAACTTCACATGGTTTTTGTTGAGGGTTTCAAGAAAGGAGTGGTGGTTTCCAGTATTTTATCAGACCAAGGGAGAAAATTATTAAAATAGTACCCTTACTAATGTGTATGTGAGTAATATTTACAAATAAATGATTTTAAAACTGTTAAATATAATATAGGTTTTGGAGGATTTATAATGGATTTATAAAATTAATCAAATAAACATAAAATTACATAATTTTAAATGGAAAACAATTATTTGGTTGTTTATACCCATTATACTATTTATTAGAACATTTTTGGGTAACTATTATTTCACCATTCACACCGTATATATAAATATATCATATTTAATTTTTACCTGAAAATTTGATTTTCATAGAAAATTATGAAAAAATTACTATTGGATAATTTTGATGTGTTGAATCAAAAATTGATATATATTTTATCAAAATAATTCTATGAATATGAGGAATTAAACTTTTAAGTTAAAATAACTATTTATTGAAAAATACTTGTTTTTTAACAATATCATTTTTCTAACCCTAATAAAAATTACATTTTCATGTCATAAAATTATATTATTATTTATATTTAATATATTCTATTTAATAATTCTATTTTTTTATAATACAATTTATTACATAAATTCTTAAATTATTCAAAAAAATTGTTTCTTCCTTTAAACTATATTTTACTCCAAATATTATTTATTTTTTAACGCATAAAAATCATTTTTTATCAAAATAATTATTTAATCATTTATAAAGTAAAATATATATATATTTATATATTTATATATATTGATTGTTAGATTTAAATCAATATATATATATATATATATATATATTCTTACTATTAGGGTTGTTGTGTGTAATGTCCCCAATTTTTGGAGTGGGTTGAAATCCTTAACCTGTTTAATTTTTTGGAGTTTGATGATCGAACAAACTATTTTCATGATCTTTGAAAATTAATTATAGGAGTTTATTTGACCAAATACATTGTTTTTACATGGGTTTTAATGATCATAAAGTTCCATGTCGGTTTGGGTGTGTTTCAGGTGTGTTAGAGAACAAAAACTCATCTTTCGAGGGTGTGTAGGTAGTGGTGTAGGGTTAGGGAAAACCATGCAACCTTCTTGAAAAAATCATGAGGCCATAAATCATCACTTTACATGGTTTTAAAAACCAGGTATGAGGGGTTCTATTCCCATATAGGGGACTCAAAAATTTCAAAAAAGGTATCATGAATGGTTTTCACATAGTTAGGAAAACCATCTGGGCCATCCGTGTGAGGTGTTGTATCTAGACAACGGGTGTCACACGGTTGCTACACAGTTTTCCAAACTATGAGGCCAAAATATCAAGGTCACATAAAGAAATAAAATTTACATTTTTACCCACATATCTTTTGATTTTATTCCTCCCTTTTCCTCTCCCATTAATATAAGTTTATTATGAATTTACCATATCCTCCTCCTCCTAGGATTCATCCTATTTTCCTAGTCTGAGCTCTGATTTGATCATCATCAGTCACATTGGAACTACATGGGTAAGGATTTTAATCATCATTCTTTATTTATTCTTTTCAGTATCAATATGGTGAGCTAGATCTATTCAATATGTTTTCCTCTATTTTCAGGGTGTTCATCTAAAACACTAATTTTTCAGAATCATCTTGAGTTAGAAGCTGATATCGAACAAGAAACTATCTTCCAACACGAGGTAGGTAGTTCCTTGACTTCTCTATGATTTTCATTGTATTTTAGGGGTGATTTCTTGATCACATAATTGGGATGAATAAGAGATACCCTTTAAGATTAATTATTGTATTTAATTATATTAATTGTAGTTTTGAGATTGAAATGGGAATTATTTTCCTTGAATACAAATGGTGTGATCCTAGGGAGAGGCTTTAGAACATAGGTAGATTTATTTGGGGTGTTTATTTAATACATTAAATTTTTCTTGATGATTATGGTGGTTCCATGGGAATGTGGCGGGAGTGGCCCAAAGACTGAGATGGTGTTATACATATTTATGGGGTGACATAGTTTGTCGGGTTGGGAGAGGCCCACATTCTATGAGTGATGTTGATCACATGTTGGGTGATGTGGTCGTTGGATTAATATCATGAGGTCATCAGGTTACTGGCATGCCTCAAGTGATATCAGATGGTGTTGACCATTGGGGTGATCGATATGGTCATAGAGGAATAATGTTTTATGATGATTTGGATTAGGTATTTGTCTAGTAAATTCCACTCTTCATGATTCGATAACACACCATTGGAGTCATCTTTACATAGATAGTACTCAGATGATGAGGTGGTGTTGAACACTCCTGTGGATAGTGACATCCAATAGTTGCATCGTAGGATGGTCTTGACCATTAGTGAGGTTGGAGGTGTTTACCATAGAAATCCATGTGGATGGTGAATATCTGTCATTTGATAGTGTTGAGAACGTCTATTATTGGATGAGGTTCTTTGTATCATTTAGGTCATCGAGACAGAATTATTTGGGAGGATGGATATTAGAATTCCTTGGAATGTTTGGTGTAGAGTTGAAGTTGTTTATTATATAGAGGATAGAAAAATAGTTTCCTATATATGTTGATATTTATGTATATGGGATCATTTGATTAGGGTTCTAAAGGACTAGGTACATATTGTTTGGGATTTCCTTTTTGAATGTCGGTACATGATTGATGTCATGATGTTCTAGGTAAAATTGGAGGTGGAACTTATGGGTTTACTTGTGATGATTCATTATAAGATTATTACTTATTATTTATGATAAGGATCCTCCCACTATTTTCATATTGGCGATGGAAGAATCAGGTGATTGCATCATTGATTCTATTGAGTACATGGGAAGCATGTTTTTTATATGGTGTGCATGCTCTATTTTATTTATTTTTATACATAAATGATTCATCATAGATGTTAGTATGGAACATGTTGGTGATGTTTTTCTTATATTTACACTCATTCCCTATACAGGCCCTTTGAGGCGCATGTAGACTTTATGCCTTTTCAATTAGATAAGGGTTAGGGTTTAAAGATGGACCTTAGTGATCATGTTAGAAATTTGGGGGGTTCTTATATCAAATACAATTTATATTTTGAGTTTTTTATGTATTAGAATGATTACTATATATATGTACCAAGTTTAGGCATGGCTTCTCCTTTTTTATAATGATATTATTTACCTAATATGATTTGGCATGTCTTGTTTTAGTTAAAAGTGGTGTTTTATTCTAAAAATAGTATTTTTGATAATATAGATTATTACTAATGTAGTTTTTTATTTATTTTTGTGTTCATCCTATATGGTATGATACTATTCACATTATTTTAAGGTCATTTCCTTTTATGGGTTATATTTATATATACCATTATTACTATATTAACTAAAGGGTTTAGTCTCCCCATTAGCACCTCTTTACACTTTTGCTTGTAGTTGGAATCCTTTATCGTATGGGGAGGCATGATTAAATCCTAGTGATTAACAATACCTAAGAACTGTTTAAAGTGAAATCTATTCTGAGGTGAAATAATATTTTTCTAGTCCATGCAAATTTATTTTTACCCTTAATTAACTTAATTTTGTTTTATAGTGGTAATAAAATCGTACTACATATACTATTCATATAGTTCAAAAATTAAGTTTACCCTATTGCCTAATATTAATTATGATTATTTAAAATATGGAATCCATTTTATAAAACTAAATTCACAAAGGTTGAATAATTTAATTTAAAATAAAACCCTAAATCATGGAGGAAAGTGGTTTTCTAAAAGATGTGTTTTTCAAGGAAAAAAAGATTTTTCTTTATCTCTACAGATCGTAATCGTCATTATATAAATTTAAATTCATAAATATTGATATATAATCTAAAAACATCATTTAAATAATTTCTCATTAGGGTCTATTTTATTTAATTATTCTTTAGAGACATTATTCATTTTAAAACCATTTTCATAATAATGTGTTTTTAATTATAAAAAAAACTTATACTAAAATCCTGTATAAATATTATTTTAATGTAATTAATTGAATTAAATATGACTAAATAATACTTATGATTATTTTAAATTAAATTATTATTTTATTAGTACATTTATATTACTTAATTAATTGAAATAAAAGTCAATTTTACCTAAAAACGGTATTTTCCACTATTCATAGAAAAGTATAAATTTTTTAAATGACAAAAAATCTCCCTAAGATAATTTTGATATTATGATATAAAAAATTGTTATCATTTAATAAAATACATTTTATAACTTTATTTAAGATAATTTTAATAATCTTTCCACAAAAATCAACAAAATAGTTTTTTGAAGAAAACATATTGTAAAGAACAAATGACATTACCAAAAATTGAGTGATTATTTACATAGAATTTGTCAATGACATTATGTTGAGGAATATATATATAATGAAGTTAATACTATTCACAACCAAAAATTTAATGCCTAGTTTACATATATCATGTTTAAATAATCATGGTTTGTTTGGGTCTCGTGTTGTGTATCACATTCGCTATCAACCATAATTTTCAATTTTAAAAACCATGGGTGTTACATGGATGACTTTAATCAAGTTGATAGTTAAATTTAGGCATCTATTTGTTTGGTATACACTTACATACCATTATTCACTACATTCTTATCTGGTTGTAATTATCATATAGGATATTTCATCCTTATTCAGATGTGGCCATGGGAGTGCATCCCTCCCTTATCCCCTATTATTACTCATCCAAAGCATGATATATATGTGATTTCTGATGATCTACATGGATTCTAGTATGATTACTTATATTTATTGTTTTTTATGTTAATAATATTAGTTTTACTTACTTATATAATATTTATCATCTTCTATAGTGTATTTTATATGTGGATTCAAAAACATCGGTTCATTAGAACATAGAGACACAATTTGGCCACATAGTGTACCTTGTTGGATAGTCTACTACTCATCGGCATAAGTATATACATTCCTCTTTTGACTAATCAATTCTATAATTTTATCAATTACTGAAATTAATAACAAAATATTTTATTATATTTTACATGCCATTTCATATTTCATGGATTTCAAATGGGGCTATATTAGACTAACTTCATTTATATTGAAATGATGAAATTAATGATTCCACGATTGTATTTTTGATCACACACTTTAATATTGTTAAGTGGCACCAACCCAATAGATTCATGAGGAATTTGGATTGGCTTAGCATATTCCATTTCCATCCAAATAGCCATCATTGCTTCATTCCCAAATGTTTATAGTGTAGAAGGATGTTGAACGATGTTGATAACATTCTTGGTTTCTCAATATTTGGGATATATGTACGTAATTTCTTATCAAGTACATTTGTATGATACAGTTAAATCTCTTACAGAGTTTTTTCTATAGTATTGACTAATATAGATAATTTATCTTTCACCACATTTCAGAGGAAGCCATGATCTAGTAAGTAAATAACTTTATATTAATTTGTTTTTTGTACATTTTTTAATTTAGTTTGAATCTATTTTCTACAAAATTGAATGAAACATATTATCCACATGTATTATTCAGATGAGGGTGAGGTATTTCATATTGTAGTGTGTCATGTCGCATCATGGAACACGATGTCATCATATTGTGTTTTACACGATAGTCTTTTCAATCATCTAACCTTGTGAGTTGATGTTCCTACAAAGAGAAATAGTTTCCTTTTTATGAACCTCCTCTATTAGTTGCTAATGTTTACAATCTATGATGATGAAAACATATACAATGAAATGTGCACATGAGGACTCACATGTTCCATAGGAATAAGAGTCACATTCAATAGAAGATCCTCGGTTGATTGTGTGTGTAATTATCAGTCATGGGATCCATTTTTATTATTAATATATACACTATTTTCACTGGGTATAGATAATCTGAGATCATATCAGGAGTCATTTCTAATGCCTTAATATTTTATGATTTTATCTTCATAGGACATATAGATCCATCATCATATAAAAGTTCCTTTCACATGTATAGTTGTAGAATCATCTGGTGAATGTATCAACACCCTAATAGTAATCCTATCGATTATTCATAGATAGTGTATAAGAAAATAAAGGTTACAGCACCGATGGAGGTTCCCCATCCAAATAATCAAACTCCACCCTAGCACATTGGTATGTAATTTCAATTTGGGTGTCTCATTTTCACTCTAGACTGTGGGATGGAACCTCATCATAGAAATTGATTGTACTCATTGATATGTATATTTTTCGTTTTCATTAATGATTTGAGATTACATTGAGATCTTTATCTTATTGATATTGTTAAAAGTTTTATACAATCAAAATTTAACTAATTAAATTTTATAAATATATTTCTAAAAAATCACTTCCATATAATATTGAAATTATAGTTAATAGTATTAATTTAAATGTTTATACATTTCCTTTTACCATATATTTTACATCAAAATATTTATTTATTAAAACAATTTCAAATACACATGAATAAAAAAATTATAATTACTATAATAATTTTAAAATAATATGTCAGTAAAAAAATTCTAAACATTTGTTATTAATTAATTAAAACTATGAATAATTAGTAATTAATTAAATAAAATAAATTGTAATAAGTTAGTCATTAATTATTATAAAATAAATAATACTAACTAATAATGATGTTAATAAAAATATTTATTATGTATTTATAATAAGTATTAAGGAATTTCTACAATTTAGTAACAAATAAATAAATAAATTTGATAATCTAATAATAATTATTAATAAATATATATTTTTAAGTTATAATTAATAAAAAAATATTATTATTTTTTATTCAGTAAAAATTATTTTTAATAATTATAAATAAGTGTCATTTAATTATTCATAATCCATGAGTATAAAATATAATTAATATGTTAATAATAATTATTAAAATTAAAATTTCATATTAATATATATTAATTTTTGAATTAAATATAAACTGTAATGAAAATATAAAACAATTATAATCATTGGTTATTTTAAAATTATTAAAAAAAATCTAAATAATTATTTATTATGGTATATATTAATATTACAAATTGAAAAATCAATAAGTATTTACTAATTCTTATTTATATGCATATAATCAATTCTAAATAAAAAATTTTAATTGCCTATTATTATTTATAAATAATTTATTTGTGAAAAATGAGTTTATTTTTTTTTTATTTAAAGGAGTTTAATTTTTTTTATTTTTTCATTTGGGAAAAGGGTTTAAGGGCCCTAATTCCTTTTTCGAACTTTTTTGGTAAATATTTCAAGGGCCCTGATTCCTTTATCCTCTACCAAAGATGTATAAAGTTGCAAGGTTCTTCAAAACCATTGAGAATTATATTTTAAAATATTTTAATCCTTGTTCGTGGGTTAAGGGTTTAGGGTTTAGGGTTTAAGGGAATTGAAAAAGCTAAAATTGTTTCTCATGGGTTGCAATCAAGGGAAATATTTTGTTTATAGAATCAATTATAACCAACCAAGTGTCAATGAATTATAAAATAAAGGTAATAAAGTGGTTTTCAAGTGAACATTTTACTAATGTCTATGAATTTGGTGTTGGAATAGAATATTTCATTCAATGGTTATTTGGAAAAGTCTGGAAATTATATTTTTCAATTAAAAACCTGGATAAGTCTTATTTCAAAAAAAATTAAAGAACATCATAACAATTTCAATGTCTTATGAAATAAAATGTTCAAAGTCTTATGAAATAATTCATATCCAAATTTTTATTTCAAACCCATTTTTTCTAGGCATCTCCAGATAAACATGTATCTTATTAAATTCACAACTTTCAATCTCCAAATACCACAAAAACAAATCAATCATATTTCAAAACACACTTCTCAACCTCATATAAATTGTTGAAAATAAATAAGACTCCTTCAATGATTCCACAATGAACTTTATCTTAATATTATTGACATACATCATGTCCCATAGAAACATGATTAATATAGAAAATGGATTATATGACTATGTTTACATGTATATGATATAGATATTGGATGTAGGTATAGAGATGTATGTGTTTCATGGATATCACATCATATCCCTTTCTAACATGAGTAGCAATACTGTTTTAAAATAGGTAACTCTTTGATTACATTTGTTAATGTGGGCATTTGTATTTTTCTTCAAAACTACAATGGTCAAAGAGGTCACACTTTTTTCACTAACTATATGGGGATTTTGTTTTATTAAACTCATAGAGTTACCCTAAAATGTGAAGAGTTTATCCAAAATGAGTTTCTAGTTTTTATTAACAAGGTATCTCATATAATGTGCTACATGAGAATTTGATGATATTTTTTCCAATGTTTTTTATAGATATAATAATGGATTTTTAGTCACAATTTTACAATTTGTTGTATATGATATTGTATAATTTGGAACGGAATAAGGTTTATGAGGATTTAGTGAAAGTTGGGGGTTGGAGGAGATATTCCTTCAATAATTGTTGTATTAATGCCTATATCATAATATATGACTGTTATATGTCATATAGTATGACATATAGAAACCAAATAATATCATATTTCTCAGTCTGGGGATATGTTAAAGCATAGTATCTTGGTATCACTCTACTACCTATTTTAGTCATATTGTATGACTAAACTAAATTAAAATTCCCTAATATGATGAATCATATGGTAGGATTCATTTTTTAGCCATATGATTCATTTATCCAACTGAACATTAATCATTAACATTCAAATTATTTTCCATGTTGGATATCATTAACAAATATAATTTTTGGAGGATCTTTACTCATGTATATGTTAAATTTCTATCAGTCGTAGGTTTTAAGTGTTGTAAACAAAATATTTACTAAAAAAAATATAACATTCATGTAAATTCTTGGGATGACTTGATAATTTCATAAGGTTTATAAAAATAATTTATAAATATTGGGATGGTATATTATTATCTAATGGATTATTTTTGAAGTCATCTTCCTCATTCTCCCTTTACCATAAAGAAGTATTGTCATACCATGGGGGTTGTTGATGATCCCACAAAAGTGTTGGGTGATTCTGATCATCTCTTATATACGTCATGGAATAAGGAACCATATGGTCATTTTTATGGTATATTAATCAATTATATGATTAAATGTAGTGGTTAAAGCTATCAATGGTGCAAGGTAAATGTTATTAATATTCTTATACATGGTTTTAATTATATAAATTATGGGGATCTTTCATATTGAGGTCAATATCATGGCCCTAGAAAAATATAGGAATGGATCTTCTGGTCTTATAATATCTCTAAAGATGGAGGTTCCTATAGAATAGGGGGTTGTCATGAGTTCAGTGAACAACCCATCCTTAGTAAAGGTCTTAGAGTGGACAGAACAGGTCTTAGGATGGGTCAATATGCCTCCCTCTCCTATTAATATAGGTATAGTTGGAAGGGTCTAGTGGTTCCCAGAACCTTTTTTCATTGCTGGGTAAAGCTAATCCAACCCTATTTGAATATAGATCCCTTGATGAGGGGAGGCAAGGAAGATCCAGCCTTTACAGGGGAGGTCTGATGATAAATCATTGGTCAATGAGTCTGCCTTAGAACCATGTCACTCGGAGGACAAGGATATAGAAATTGCAGAAGAGTACCTTCGGTTCTCATCAATGAAAGGAAATAACACCCTGGATGATTCTGATGGGTTTATTCAGCATAGATGGAGGTCACAAAGTTGAATGGACTGCTCAACCTTACATATTCCTCATGTTACAAGGGCTTCTATCAAAGAAAAAATCCCTCAAAAGAGTTTAAAAGTTATTGCAGATATCTTAAAGAATTTGAAGGATGCCGAATCAGAGATAATCTAGGAGATTCTCATGAATTCTAATGAATAAATGCTATAGGAGTCATTCAAGATCAAGGTATCAGAGGTGTATGCTCATATAATGTTCTAAAGACTGTTTCACGTTGATTAAATGATGAAAAATAATCTTGGATAAACAAATAGAATAGGATTTTGATACATGGCTTCAATGAAGGGAAAACATTCCTAGAGGAGCATGTGCTTACATGGTACGAGATGGAATTTCACTTCAAGGATCTCATCAAAGAACACCCAGATATAGAGGTCACCTCCATCGAATGGTGTCTATTAAAGGTAAAGGATTCTAACTACTTTAATTTGTTTTTCAATGGCCTGACAATTTCTTATGAGGTTTAACTTCATCTATATTTTGTATTGGTCAGTTTCCCACTTTTTCCTTAAATTTTCTTTCATAAATAAAGTTATTTTATTTGGAGTGAATGGAATTTGGTGGTGTATGACCAAATCTCACCTGTGGTAGTGAATTGTATAGAATAGGTGGGTGTGTAAACACTTATAAAAGGGGGACCTCCATGAAGGTTTTAGAATTGATCACTTACTTTAGTACTTATCCCGTTTATTCATTGTGGGATATTTTTGAGGTTTTTTACCTAACTATTCAAAACCAAATATTAAAAAATAATTACACTTGTAATGGTGTGAGAGTGTGTATAATATTTTACAACAATGTTCCTTCTATTTGACCATGGTTCTCTACCCCTATTCATATGGTTGTTTTTAATGTAACATTTAATATAATTTATTTTAAGTATTTTACAATTTACTTTATCTCATTGTTATTGTTGATCCAATAAAAAATCCTTTTTGGTTAAAATATATAGCTAAGTAGTTTAAAATACCATCTTATGTTAAGGGATATATGATATTTAATGGGGGAGATGTTATTATAGGGTGAATAGATGAAAGATCCCTAATTTTCATATGATGAACAGATCATTTTGTTTTCAGTTTAAATGATTTTAATAACCTAGTATGAATACCCTTTTGAAGTTATAAGGGAATCATGGTGGTCCAGGGCGTGTTCAAAGCCCAGAACCCAGTATTTTGGGAAAAATAAGAAGGTTTCACTATTTGTAGAAAAAGTTTGGAAAATTTTTCTTGCTCTAACTAACCATGTACAAACAGGATAAAGGCTAAGAATATTCAACGTGGTTTTTAAAATTGTGGGAATATAGGCACATTCTTGTGTGGGAGAGCCTATAATTTTTATTATATGCATTTTTAATAGTTTTCTCACAGTGAGACAAACTATGCACAATGATTGTGTGGGTGCTCTTTAGTATAGAAGAGGGCACATAGTTGGTGCTCGGTTAGTCCAATTGTGTGTCCAAACAATGTAGACTACTTGGGGGGAAATTTACTATTTACCCTTCAAATATCTTATAACCTAAATATATTATTCATTTCACCAATTGGATAGTAGTGAGGAGTGGGAAGCTTCTTTGAAGGCTGAATCGTAATTTTGGATCCCTCTGCTCCATCCGAACTCATATTCAAACACCATCTATCTCATTGGATCTACACCGGCGAGTACTCGATTCCTTTTGTGGCATTATATGTTTAACATTCTATGAAAAGAGTTACTTATGTAAAATATAATATTCTATATTTTTATTGTATTCATCCATTTTTTGTTTTACTCAAAATTATGAGTTGTATTAGGAGATAATACAAGATGATCACACTACTACGGACTAATATTCGGTGGCCATTTCACTTAAATTCATGGTGTTTATATATATATATTTGTTATGCATGCCCGATTTTCTGAGTGATTCCCTTAAAATGTAATTTATTCCATGATTGAAATGGATAAGTATGACCTATGTAATAAATGAATTTCATTGATAAATGAATAAAGGTTATGAAAATTGTTGTGGAACCAACCCTTGAGGTGTGTTGTTTGTTTAATTAGACCACCATGGATTGAATATGATCTTTACTACCTTTTATCGTTTCATTTTCCTCTTTCCATGAGACTATAAAGATGAATTGTAATTGTAAATTGAACTGATTAAAGGAAGGAAATGTGAGACCATGTCTCTAAGATATGGCCCTATATTTTCTTTCTTAGGCATGAGTTACTTGTTTTATTGGTATGCCCATATGAGATTATTAAGAGGTTACCCATTCTAATATTATCCCATACTTGATCCACCTTCTCAGGTGAAGATAAATTTAAATTTTCATGGTCAATACTTTTTAATTAATTAAATGCTTTCGATTGAATGATTATCATACTCCTTGGGTGACAGATGGGTTCTCATACAATCAATGTTGATGGAATCGTTTGGGTGTTTCTATATTTATGCTTGAGTGATAGTTGAACCCCCTAGTGTACTGTCAATGATGGACTCAGAGGCTTTATTATTATGTATCTAGGTGGAACATGGAATCCTTATATGGAATGATAAGAATGGAATCAGAGGGGTGATTCTATATATTCATAGAGTGAGACTTGGACTCCTTTAGTTGACCACCAAGGACAGACTCAAATGAAAAAATGTTATACAACACCTTCATCAATACTTGGGTTCTGATGAGGATCTCCATAGATGTTCTTGTGAGGTATTTGGTTCATGTTATGCCTGGTATTATACCTAGATTACAAATAATGAATTCTAAGGATGAGAACTGATTATTGATTGAATAATTAATGAAATGATTTATATGATGTGTATTCGAAGAAAAAGAACAAGTTAGGATTTGGTCTGAGTATTATACCTTATTGATGGAATCATTAGGCATCGATTCATTAAATATCATTATGGGGGATACTGGTATACACACAATTTCTCAGGAATAATTTATAAAATGATGAAGGAATGAATGTTCACCCAGATAATGTTTGGGTAATGTTGAAGCAGGTAGCAGAGGATGGGTGTCCTTGGGAACCCAGACCTTTATGTGTTGTTTACATACATCATTTATTTTTAATATTCTATTACTTCTTGTGAATTGTTATTATTATATATTCACTAACTAGATGGATGTACACATTTATGGTGGTTACCTGATAGAATTTTATCTCACACCCTACACGAGCTTCCATTGGTACCTGAGAATATTTCATGACTGTAGGTATGGAAAAGGGAAAGCACCTTAAAAAACAGTTTTTGATTGTTTCTTAGGTCCATGGGAGTTCAGGTCCAAGATAAGGATAATTATGCATGTTGCGATAGTTTTTGGTATTTTGGTATTTTATTACAATTATTTTACTAATTTATGTATACCTTTTTTGTATTCTTCGTAGACATATGACATGATAAAAATTGTATAAGAGATTCATTCTAGTATTGATTATATATATATATATGCCTATGGATGTTTTCTATTGTCTGATTGATTTACTTCTTCCTCTATTTATTGGTATGACTGGTACCACTATGTCACACTATGATATGAGGGAATATTCTCCCAATATACACATCAAAGTCTTTCACTTCTATTCAGTAGCCTCTAGCATTTATGGAGATGCACTTGTGGCCATGTGGCCAACCGGACTTGAGGCACTAACAAGTGGAATCTAGGTACGAGGTGTTACAATGTGGTGTCAGTAGAGTACTTTTGCCTTAATATTTTGGGAAAATAGGCATGGGATTAGAAAGGAAATTGAATTTTTAATTATTTATGTTTCGGAGTAGCTATCTCATATACGTGAAAAATCCAAATTGCCTAAAATGAAATTGCTATTTTTTTAGTTTGCATATTATAGTTGATTTCATTCCACTGTTCGGGTGATAAAATTAAATGACAATGTTATCATTGATAAAATTGTGGGTTATATTGTGTTTCAACATGATGATATGATTTTATTCGTTATCATTCATCATTTTAGTAAATAGTTAGAATTTACATGTCATGAAATATGACATGCCATATAGGATACATTTCTTGACTACATGATGTTGTGATATGTTCCATGATTGATATACCTACTTTTTTTAAAGGATTTTATAGGGAATTAGAGTACCTGGTTGATACTGAGTGTGCAATCCTTAACCCAATAATTTTTTTCATGATTATGATACAACATAAACCCTAAGAAAAAAATGGTGGCATGTTGAGAGTCATGGACCAAGAGTCACATGGGTTGGATCTTCAAATGATGTGAATTATGTGGACAATATATTTGGTTCAGGAGTATGGGACCTTGTGGATTGGAAGTGGTGAACCATTTAGTTCAACCATTTAAAATTAATTTCGAAATAAATTTGAATTAAAAGTAAATAAAACTTATTATACCTGAGAACATCACCCACACCCGACATTAGTCTTGGGGAGTTGGTTGTATCTCTTGTTTCCTTATTATCTATACATTACCCAGACCAGAATCTTGAAGTAGTTAGGGGGGTTTGATTCTGATACATGATTTCTTGTACCTAATTGACGCACGCCTGTCGTGGGGCGTGGCAAAAGCGTATTTAATTTTCCTAATGCAGCACAATGGCTGACCAGGGTCGTCTCACTTGAGGAGCGTTATAGTCGGTTCAATCACTTATACTAATTAACTTAATCTAATTTTTATTTCTTTTTTTTATATTATTTATGAATATATATATTTTTATAGTTTTAGAAAATTTGAAATTTAAATTAAGCAATGCAATATTAAAATCTAAATGCAAATTATTACAGAATGAAATTATAAAAGAAAGGTCTTGGTCCTAGGTTTGGATAACACGAGTCCATTCGTTATTTGTTGATTATTTAAATTCTATCTGATAATTCATTTAGTGAAACCTCATTAATGAATTACATCCCATTGATTTATTTAGTGTGTGATTTCAGTATGCGTCCGGCACACCAAACCACACCTCCTCCAATAGTCAAATAGGATAACACCTCAACCGAGAATGATATTCCTACAAGACCCGACTCCACCGTATGTCGTTTCATCCCTTATGGAAACCCTAACTCCACCGTATGAAAGGATTGCCTAAGAGAAGGGAGGGAAAATGATTAATCAATGAAAAGAAATGGAATTAAAAATAATGTCGTAGTGGACGACCGCCACACCCGTGCAATATTCTCACCTCCACCACAAATAGATTTAAAACATTTTTTTTAATTTGAAGTGAAATAATGAATAACGTCATGAATCCTCCCCTATTCCCAAGCCTCAAGTTAGATACTTGCCATGGCAAAGTGCAAAGAGATCACAATGGAAAGATGGAAGAGAGATAAGAAAAATTAAAGTTATAAGTGAAAATGGGTGGAAGAAGAAATGGGAAACACTTTAATAAAATGATTATGAATGAATTACATAAGAAATTAAAACTAAAATAAAAATGGAAATAAAGAAATATAAATCCTAAATGGCCCTTTGTACTCCTCTCCTTGGTGCCCCGGATGTTGTTGGGAAGGAATTGGAATGCATTGAGGGGGAGGAGCTCTCCTCCTTTTATAGGCAGAATTCGACCCCCGAAAGTTGGAGCGTTTTAGACCCCATTAATGACCTCTTCACGCGTTCCTCCCTTCATGAATGTTGTGCACAATTAACTTGGCCGTCTATCCCCAAAATTTCAGCTCATGTGAAAACCTGATGAAGGAGTTATGATTTTTGTATTCTCGATTTCTGTTTCTGGACGAAGTTTCCAGGATGGTTCCTCCAAATGTATGTCGTCTAATGGACTTCTTAATGACTTCCAAACTTCCCCAAATTTCTTGTAGAGTCGGCCCTATATGTCCTCGTCATATCCCATGTGGAAACACATCATTTAGATATTTGTAGGCCGCGTTTGATGTCTTTTATGTTGGGTGGGTCCATGCTGTCCGCCCAGAAAAATCCCCAACTTCAATGAATTTTTAGACCCTTTAGATGGCCGAATCAGCTCCTGGTCCAGAAGAAAAAAATGAAGAAAATAAAATAAGTATTATAACGAAATTTTAATCAGAAAATTTGGAATTTTATGTTTCCATAAATGACCGAAATACCCCTGACTTAAAAATCTGTCAAAAATCCAGAAATAGTCGTTTTTCACATTTGGGTTCAAAATAACACTAAAACCTAAAAACATGACAATTACCCATCCAATAACAATTTTTTGGGAGTATAAACAATGATATTCAATATAAATTAATTGAAAATATTTGCTCTATCAATTCCCCCACACTTAAACTATGCTTGTCCTCAAGCATAAAATCTCAACATGGAATTCAAAGGACACCAATGTCACCAATATTTAAATTTCAAATTAAATAAAATCAAATGATTTTCAATGTCCAATTAAAATTTCCAGTTCCACAAAAATACCAATTTAATTTCCCATTTTTTAAAGAAACAATCAATTCATGCATTTTACTTTTCCCCTTTGAAAAATAGTGAAGTTTCTCCTTTCATTCATTCAAGCTTCTCAATCTATTATTATTAAAAATGCCAAATCATGATCTACCTCACTTATGAATCTTTTCTCTCATCACTCATGATACAATTAATAGTGGAGTTATGCTCATATCATGAGAACATGCTCCTTACCCATAGGCTTGTAAAGTAACTACTTTCTCCACTTTGTAAAGACAAAACACACATAAAATCATGAGGACTTGCAATAAAGGTTCAAATGACTCTGTGGCTTAGGGTTGGTGGGTAAATGATTGAAATAATTTAAGGCCAGAAGTAGGAGGTTTGACTCTTAAGTACAATGCATGATTAATCAAGTGAAAACGCAAGATGAACCTCACTCAAATCCCCTTGAAATGTGAATCACAACACCACTCCCCTTTCAATGACATGGGTCATGAGTCAATAAATGGTTACAAAGAATGATATCATCCAAGTTCTCCCTGTTTTTTTTGTAAAGCTCCAGAAAGGCACAGCTTTATTTTCTTTTTTTTTCTTTTTTTTTGTAAAGCTCCAGAAAGGCACAGCTTTATTTTCTTTTTTTTATGGAGAACCGGATGAAATGAAAGAAGCATAATGAAATGATGACTCATGCCCAATTTTCTAATAATACATTGCCCAAAATGAAGACGCACACATTACACCACCCAAAAATGATACATATCCCATGGAACGCACACGAAAGGCCCTTCCCCCACACTCAAACTTGAAATAACCATGCAAAAATACTAAAAGTGCAGGTAGGTAAGGAAAAATTGGATTGTAATGTGGCTTAAACCTATAAGGCAATTCATGGCATCTAAGGGCTTACGAAGGATAAATGTAAAGGTGGGTCTTAGGATAAAATGTGGCTAGCCAAAGAGATGCCTCAATCATTTTAAATGTGGTTTTGTACAGTCATAGCTTTGACAAGTTTCAATACAAGTTCTAGCAGGTGGCACGTCCCAAGATCACTCAAGAAATATGCTCAAGATAAAATAGGAAATATTTGGTCTAGAAATCCTCTCAGGAATGAGAATATGATATTGGACAATCACTCATGGCATGATTAATAATAACAAATTAATTCACATGAATTTCAGAAATTCAAAGAATGTAAAATGTAAGGGAAATTTCATTTACATGAATCAATTAATTCCCTTAAATCATGAGTCCTTATTTCAATATCCTTGCTTCACTTTAATCATCCAATTATCCATTTTAATCATTCAATCTCATTAACATTGAAATTTAAAACATGGCATCACAAGATTCCTTAGAAACTCATGTCTCCTAGAAAATTTGAGTAAAACATTAATTCAAGTGTGGGTATGCAATTCTTATCATTAGTGCTTAAAACATGTTTTGGACAAAAAATTTAAGGAGTTTAAAATTTAAAATTTAAAAATGAACTCCCTTTTGAAATAAAGATTCAGTCCCCTTTAACAAATTTTTGGGGATTCCTTCTTCCATCATGATCCTACAAAAGAAAATTTCAAAATTAAGAACAAGTATCATGTCATTAAAGCTCAAAATGATAAGGAGGAAAGGGATGAATTCTAAACTACTTCTAAGAAATGAAATTGAAATCTAAATTCCTATAAAGCAAGGGATAAGTCTTGGTATGATCCCCCAAGTGGGCCCTGAATTTTTACTGCCTCCAGTGGGCAGTACCAGCTGTTATCCAAAGTCTGATGGTGGATGTAGCTTCTTTGATTTGAACCACCACATGTGGTTTTTCCCAGCTTGTGCTTCATTATCCTTGTTGAGGAGGATTCCATGTATAGAGTACAACAAATCCACCCCCTTCGCAATGTGGTATAACTTGCATGGCGGGGGTAGGATGAAGTATGGATCCTCATCCTTCTTCGTTGCTTCTTGTGCAACATCTTCTTCTATTTCCAGTGGTTGCTTCGGATGTGAAGCAGCATGTGTCTCTGGTTCATCAGGAAAAGCCACTAGAATCTCTTCATGATGGGGCTCCTCCAGTAGATGTTCGATGACTTCAGGGAGCTCTAGGTGTTCCTCAACAGGTGCATCTTTTTTTTCCACATCATCCTCCAAGGCATTATATGAGTCACACAATTCTGAATATTCAAAAACGTTGGGAGTTATACTCAAATCAGATTCAATAAATTTAAAAGAGTTTGAGTTCAAGATGGTATCATCTCCCTGATTCGGTTTGGCTTGAATATCATCTTCAATAGAAAATTCCACTTGGAGTTGATCTTTGATAGATGAAGATTGATAGTCAGACTCCTCCACCTTGAGTTTGTCTTCAACATCATGGATGTCTTCAATGAAATTTGGGAAGACCAGTGGAACATCCTTGTTGGCCTTGAATCTTTTAATGTCTTTTTGGAGTTCATCGGCCAAGACCATCAAATCTTCCAGTGAGATCCATGTTGCTAATCCTTTTTCCTTTTGTTTGAGCCTTATCATTATAGCATCAGCCCTTCGTTGGAGGGACTCCTCAGTGTAGTCGGTTTCTTCTTCCAGCACCTGTGAGTAATTGTTCCATGAATTTGAATTTGAGTTTGAAGGCATTATGGGAAATGGTTTTTTTATGATTTTTTTTTAAAAAAAATTAAAAATATTAAAAAAAACTGTGAATTTAGAAAAAAAATTGATTGAATTAACTACTTAGCTCCCCGGCAACGGCGCCAGTTTTGACGCACGCCTGTCGTGGGGCGTGGCAAAAGCGTATTTAATTTTCCTAATGCAGCACAATGGCTGACCAGGGTCGTCTCACTTGAGGAGCGTTATAGTCGGTTCAATCACTTATACTAATTAACTTAATCTAATTTTTATTTCTTTTTTTTATATTATTTATGAATATATATATTTTTATAGTTTTAGAAAATTTGAAATTTAAATTAAGCAATGCAATATTAAAATCTAAATGCAAATTATTACAGAATGAAATTATAAAAGAAAGGTCTTGGTCCTAGGTTTGGATAACACGAGTCCATTCGTTATTTGTTGATTATTTAAATTCTATCTGATAATTCATTTAGTGAAACCTCATTAATGAATTACATCCCATTGATTTATTTAGTGTGTGATTTCAGTATGCGTCCGGCACACCAAACCACACCTCCTCCAATAGTCAAATAGGATAACACCTCAACCGAGAATGATATTCCTACAAGACCCAACTCCACCGTATGTCGTTTCATCCCTTATGGAAACCCTAACTCCACCGTATGAAAGGATTGCCTAAGAGAAGGGAGGGAAAATGATTAATCAATGAAAAGAAATGGAATTAAAAATAATGTCGTAGTGGACGACCGCCACACCCGTGCAATATTCTCACCTCCACCACAAATAGATTTAAAACATTTTTTTTAATTTGAAGTGAAATAATGAATAACGTCATGAATCCTCCCCTATTCCCAAGCCTCAAGTTAGACACTTGCCATGGCAAAGTGCAAAGAGATCACAATGGAAAGATGGAAGAGAGATAAGAAAAATTAAAGTTATAAGTGAAAATGGGTGGAAGAAGAAATGGGAAACACTTTAATAAAATGATTATGAATGAATTACATAAGAAATTAAAACTAAAATAAAAATGGAAATAAAGAAATATAAATCCTAAATGGCCCTTTGGACTCCTCTCCTTGGTGCCCCGGATGTTGTTGGGAAGGAATTGGAATGCATTGAGGGGGAGGAGCTCTCCTCCTTTTATAGGCAGAATTCGACCCCCGAAAGTTGGAGCATTTTAGACCCCATTAATGACCTCTTCACGCGTTCCACCCTTCATGCATGTTGTGCACAATTATCTTGGCCGTCTATCCCCAAAATATCAGCTCATGTGAAAACCTGATGAAGGAGTTATGATTTTTGTATTCTCGATTTCTGTTTCTGGACGAAGTTTCCAGGATGGTTCCTCCAAATGTATGTCGTCTAATGGACTTCTTAATGACTTCCAAACTTCCCCAAATTTCTTGTAGAGTCGGCCCTATATGTCCTAGTCATATCCCAGGTGGAAACACATCATTTAGATATTTTTAGGCCGAGTTTGATGTCTTTTATGTTGGGTGGGTCCATGCTGTCCGCCCAGAAACATCCCCAACTTCAATGAATTTTTAGACCCTTTAGATGGCCGAATCAGCTCCTGGTCCAGAAGACAAAAATGAAGAAAATAAAATAAGTATTATAACGAAATTTTAATCAGAAAATTTGGAATTTTATGTTTCCATAAATGACCGAAATACCCCTGACTTAAAAATCTGTCAAAAATCCAGAAATAGTCGTTTTTCACATTTGGGTTCAAAATAACACTAAAACCTAAAAACATGACAATTACCCATCCAATAACACTTTTTTGGGAGTATAAACAATGATATTCAATATAAATTAATTGAAAATATTTGCTCTATCACTAATCTATTGTAATATCAATGCTTTTAGTAGTTTTGGGTCTTTTTATGAGGTGTGCACTTGGAATTTGTAGAGATATGACACTGCGACGTCCTCTAGTCGCAAGCCATAAGGGTAGAGGCAACCATGAACTGAAGGTGGTGGGAAATAGGATACAAATAGACCCTTAGGTACTTCTAACTAAGGATCCATTGATAGTACCAGACACATGTGATGAGGACTAATTCTGTGAAAACGTTATGTGTTTCATGCAGATCAGTCAAGGAGCTCTGTGACATTCCACAACTATGGAAGAGTTGACATGTAAGTTTGAAAAGTAGCATATGCCTATGTTTTTACTGGATGGAAGACTACAAGATATGTAACCATGTATGGAGGCCACTTTATATATCTTTAAGCATATCATGTAACCTCCCATGAAGAGGGAAAATCTCAGTACTTATATGTTATGTAATTCCACCGAGAGATGGTGTGTTGTTATAACTCAAAAAGATTGTCTTCGAGATATGTCTTAGAGGAATTTTCATATGGAATTATATGATTAATTCCATCCCAAGATAGTTATGGCTAATATATCCCAATATTTCATGCACTTTGAGTTGGGTTTTTTATCAGTTATGGATTATCCATCTTTTTTTATAGTGTTGTAGTGCTTCACACCAATTCTAATGGGTGATTAGTTATCTAAAGCCAGGTGATTCGATTATAGTATCAGGTATGAAATCCAATCATGGGTGAATTTATTTTGGATTCCTACCATTTATATAATATTGGATAAGTCTATTAGCACATAGAGTACCCTAAGGGAGACTGGGGGTGCAGTCCAGGGCAGTTTGGAACCTAGATCTGGAGCTACATCAACCAAAAGTTAGAAGCATTTTTTGAAGCTTCTACATTGTGATGTTAGTAGTCAAATAATATACCCAGGTATCCATGTGATGTTCCAAAAATTTGGTAGACTAAGACATACAATACACAAGTGAACTAGATACTTAGTTGAGTATTGATCTTGCGTCAAGATGGGAAATCTATAGATCTTTTGTAGAATGTTTCATAGAGCAGTCAGTGATAGAGGGTCTACACTAACTCAACATGAAGAAGAAATGTTAGAAACTTCTCATCAGGAAGGGACCTAGAGTGTAGTTGGCCAATCATGTTGAGGTGGTGGTTATGGTCGTGGTAGGAAAAATCTAAATTTTCATTGACCGAAGAGTGGATATCTGCAAGGTAGCATGGCTATATAACAGGGCCATGGATTCAGACATATATATGCAGTGAAACCAATCCATGTGAAGTAGAATCCAAGAACTTATGCTATTATATGTATTAATCTTGTAGCATATAATTTTTCATCTTCCCATTTATATACAGTCACTTCTCATATATTTATATATTTTCCAACTAAGGAGGTCCTTTGACATATTATTCAGTTTATGATTTATTTATGATGCTTGATAATCTTTTAGGAATTTTAATGGAGGATATATATCAGTGTAGGGAGTTACCCGTTGATATTGGTGGGTGTCACTTCATATAAGATCCCTCATTCCTCTAGATGATAGGTTTTTAAATCATTATTAGGATGGACTGATTGGTTCCCTTTCATTATTTCTTTGATTTCTATCATATAAGGGTGACCTTCACATCACCAAAGGGTGGAGAGTTTATTCAAAAGGGTGAATTGGATGTCTAGGAGAGCCTAGAAGGACTTTAAATTCAGGGTCAATAAAGTTTGACATCCCATGTTATGAGTTTATATAGGGATGATCGTTGAACACATTTAGAAGATTTCCCTCCAATGGTTGATTGTTTCAGAGCTATTTTCTCAAATAACTTTTTAGGATTACCTATTGTGATATAAGTAGAGTTCTCTATCAATCTAGTTTCAGGAGTTGCACTGGAATCCAGTCCTCTTTAAAGGATAGGTACTAATGAGATGTAGGAGCTCAAGATGTGGATAGAGGATTTAGAGTAAAACTTGTTTATTTGACCCTATACTTATCTAAGGGATTCACCGATCCTTTTTGTGAAAAACTAGGATGGTTCCCTTAGGATATGTGTGGATTACTGGAAATTGAACCAACTGAAAATTATAAACTTGTATCATATTCCATGGATAAATGATCTATAAGTGTAGCACATAGGTTCTTGGGTATTCTTGAATATTGTTTTGAGATTGGGTTATCAGTAGGTGCATATTAGGTAATAAAAAATAAATCACATTGGTTTTAATAAAATGTATGGTCTATATTAGTATTTGGTTATGTTTTTAGGTCTTATAAACATTCTATTTGTTTTCGTGAAATTGATGAACTGAGTTTTCTTTACTTAAAAATATTCATTTTTCATGTTATTAATGGATTATATCTTGGTGTATTCGCACACTCAACATGACCATGACAAACACCTTGCAAATTATTTGGATACACTGAGAGAGAATGAGTTATATGATAAGATAACAAAGTTCCACTTTTGTATGGATCACATTAACTTCCTAGGATACATTATCTTATAGGATAGAGTATCAGTTTACCAAGATTAGTTGAGAGCTATATTTTCCACTGAGCTTCCCAATAATTTCTTTGATATGATGTGTTTTTTGGGGATAGCTAGTCATTAAAGTTTCCTTATACATGACTTATCATTCTTATATGCACCTCTTATAGGATTTACTAATAAGGGTGTGATGTTTATATGGTGAGACGCCTATGAGACATCCTTTTAGGAGTTGAAATAGAGATTTAATTCTATGAAGATACTAATTTTTTCAAATCCATATAGGAGGTACATGGTTTACTATGATTTGTTAGGTATCGTTCTTGAATTTTTTATGATGTAGGAGGAGATAGTCATGGAATATGGGTCTTGTTAGTTGAGGACACACGAGATTAACTAACCAATATCAATCAATTGTTTGGTTGTACATGCCTTTTGTTGTTGGAGAAACTATTTACTAGGGGAGCATTTTTTGGTGGATGTGGACCACAAAAGTGTTAAAAAAATATTTACCCAACATTACATGAATTTGAGGATGCATTTGTGGTTGTGTACCTATACAAATTTTACATCAAGATTTCCTATACACCTAGTAAAGGCAATGTATTTTGTGATGCAGTGATCTAGAGGACATAAATATAGGCAGTTAAGGATGCTAGTAGAGAGTGGTATCTTATTGATTTATTTTTGTAGATGAACTTTGAGGTTCAATATATTCATGATCTTTATTTTCGTTCATCCATATTTGTGAATTATACCCTCCTATATTACATCGAATATGGGATAACTATCTAAATTTGAAGGCCTAGTCCCATGGGAGAGTGTGTCCAGTGAGAACCCACCTACTGGTTGGATCATAGGAAAGGATGGGATTCTATGTATACATGGTCATGTATGGGTTTATATAGACATATGTGGGGAGATGATGTGATACTTTCATGCTTCATTTAGGGCAGTGAATGCTAGTGTTACCAAGATATATTGGGATTTATGTCACTGGTATTAGTGGGTAGGAATGAAAAAAGGTGTAGCTCATTTCTTCATGAGGTGTCCCACCTAACAGCATGTGAAGGAAATACACTAGTTTCCAATTGAACCTTAATAGAAACTAACTATTCTGGTGTGTAAATTAGAAGAAGTTGTAATGGAATTTGTGATTAGATTATTGAGGTCACCATGAGGAAATTATGTTGATTGGGATGTTGTTAGAAGGCTCATAAAGGTTTCGAATTTATTACCTATCATGGATACCTTTTCAATATATGAGATTTGGAGGTTTTATATCTATGAGACAGTATGACTTAATGGGATCCCTTATACTATCATTTTGTATAGGGATTATCAGTTCACTTCATCATTCTAGAAACAATTATAGAGAGAGTTGGGTACACAGGTTCTTCTGAGAACATCATACCACCCTCAAACTGATGTCCATTTAGAATGCACAATACCGGTGCTTGAGGACATGCTATGAGAATGTGTCCTTTATTTTAGGGGATCTTGGTAGAGTCATATACCCCTGGTTATGTTCTCCTTCAATAATATCATTCATGGTACTATACAGATGCAGCCTTAGGAGTCTTTTTGGTTTTGTCCATGTCGATCACCCATGTGTTGGTAAGAGGTAGTAGTGGAAGCAATTCTTGGACCTCATCTCGTTCAGATGGCTAGGTAGCGGGTTTAATTGATTCAGAATTAGATTTTTATTGCACTGTCTCATCACAAAGATTGTGTTGATATTCATCGATGACATCTAGAGTATTAGGTTAGGTATCGACTATTTTTAAATGTCTAATTGAGGTTGGGACACAAGAGGATCAAGATATTGGGTAATCTTTCCCCGTGATATATCAGGTTGTTTGAGATTTTGGCAGGAGTCAGGTTGATAACCTATCAGTTGTAGTTTCCACATAGTTATTAAGCCATGCATGAACTATTCCATGTATCTCAACTTCGTTATTATTATCTAGACATGTCTCATTCTTTTCAACTCAAGGAAATATAGTTATAAGTAGATATATAATTTGAATAACATCTGATTTGTATTGTCAACATGAAAATAATGGTTATTCAGGATTTTTAGTTCCTCTATTAAGGGTGTTATAGAAGCATGCCCATTTATTGGATGAGACTTGGGATAAGGAGGTTGATGTATTTTATTAGTGGATGGAGTTATTCCCATCCATTTATTGATCATCATTGAGATGGAAATTCAAGGATGAATTGCTTTAAGGGGTGTTTCTGACGCTTCCGTCGGGGCGTACGTATCCATCTGCGAGGACACGCAGCTGTTGCCCAGCATTCCCACTTTCCAAAGGTGGGTGGCATTCACTCCTTGTTTAGTGACATTTTCCCCTTGATCGAAACGGGATGAGGTGATGTTGGTTCTTCCTTCTGTGGATTCCTCCTCGGAACTCGTCAGCTAGTCTGGGTCTCCCTTATAGATTTAGTCGTGGTTCGTGAATCTCATTCCTGGTGCCATATCTTCATGGATGCCAATTAATTACACTACTTCCGTCAATACATTCCATGGGGTCTTGACATGTTAGTGCTCATCGTTCAGAGTAGATGACAACATCAGGAACGTCGGGGCATCTCTGGGTGCGTGGACATTGCCGAACCCGTATTATTCTTCATTAGTGGGCATCTCAAGGGTGCAGAACTCGAGGCATCCCACATCGAATGCAGGGAAACATATTCCATAGGCATGAATCTATGGTTTTCCTCAGTTTTCCATTTTTAACACAGGGTATGACGCATGTTTAACGTCTTTTAAAGATGGTTACCCCAAAGGTGTGTCGTCCGAGGTTATCCCCAGGCATCTCATGTTTATCACGATGTAGGTCGCGAGTTTAACGTCTGGTAGATACAGTATAATAGTGATCAGAATTCCCCATAGAGATGGATCATATTGGTATATCCCATGGAGGGAACACCTAGAATATGGATGGATCAGAATGCTCAATGAGGATAGATCCGAGGTGGTGTGCCCCATTGAGGGGAGATGTCACACCGTAATGGATGATCTGAACACCACTGAGGGTGGATCAGGGAGAGTTCACCCCAGGATGGGGGACACCATGGTTTACCATTGGCTGGGATTGAACCTCAGGGAGGTTTCCTATGTACCATGTGTAGAGGACGGGGATCAAAACCCACGTAATTCTAAGGGGTGATGAATCGGGGTGTACATAGAGGACAACGACCCGAAGACATACTGGGTCTTACGCATGATTAACTGCCCGGGTACTGCTACGAGCAGCGAGGAGGGTGGATGATATGATCCCACCAGGATGTCGCAGCCCGGGTAAGAATTCAGATGGATGACGCAGAATTGCATAGAGTGGATGGGGAATGAAATGGGACTGTCGTGGAGGTGACGGTAGTTATGGTGTTGATCCTCAAAGAGACTTCATACTTATCCCGTGGTAGGGAATCAAAGTCTACGTAGTTCAGTGGGACGATGGGATGCCTAAGGAGGCGGCCCGTGAGAATGGACGCATGGATGGGACCCAGAGGAAGTGGAACCTTTGGGTTGGGGCATGTCCTTATTGAGACACATAGGTTTGAGGGAGAGATCAGGATGAGACATGAGTGATGGGACTGAGCCTCATGGAGGCTTCCTACGTATCCCCATGGCAGGGAATCAAAGTTCGCGTAGTTCATCTAACTACAGATTACCGCTGAATGAAGCTGACAACGACTTACCTTTGATGGAGGTCCACAGTTAAACGTCATGTAGGACGGGGGTGAATCGACGTGAAGGGGTTCAGAATAACCAGGTGGTTGGCTTGAACCTCGTGGAGGCTTCGTACGTACCGTGCCTTAACATGGATCAAAGTCTCCGTAGTTCGGGATGGGTGTGTCAGAAAACCGACGTGAAGATGGACCGGGGGTCCGATGGGTTTTGGGCTTGAACATCGTGAGGATTCCTACGTACCGTGCATTGGAAAGGATCAAAGACAACATATTTCAGATTGGGGTGTGTTGGCGAACCGATGTGAATGAGGACCTCGGTCCGATGGATGCTGGGCTTGAACCTCAGGGATGCTTCCTATGTACCATGACTTAACATGGATCAAGGTCCCCATAGTTCGGAATGGTGTGGGGCTTACACTCTAGGCTACCCAAGTGTTGGTGAACCAATGTGAAGGGGGTCGGAGTGACCAACGGGTGGTGGTCTTGAACCTCATGGAGGCTTCCTACGTACCATGCCTTGACATGGATCAAAGTCCCCATAGTTCAGGATGGTGTGGGACTTACACTCTAGGCTACCCAAGGGTTGGTGAACAGATGTGAAGGGGGTCGGAGCGACCAACATGTGGTGGGATTGAACCTTGTGGAGGCTTCTTACGTACCATGCCTTGACATGGATCAAAGTCCCCGTAGTTCGAGAGGGTGAGTTGGAGAACCAACGTAAATGAGGACCTTGGTCCAGATGGATGGTGAAATATAGTTTAACGTCATGCGGGACGGGGGATACAGTTTAACATCATGTGGGATGGGGTGATGGTGTCAGGGTCGGTGCTTTCTCTAAGCCCACATGTGTAACAGCCCAAGATTTTATAAAAAAATATTCTTTTTAATTTTATTAATGTCTTGTGTTGTACGCTACACCAAAAGGAGCTTGCACAACACGCATCCTTGACTTGCCTTGCATTACACGCAATCGCGACCTTCCTTGATAGCGTGTGTAATACGCAATACCGAGTTTCACTAAACAATGATATGCTATTAAAATATTATTAAAACTAGCCGTTATGAATAGTAATAACTACTTTTTAAAATTCTGTAAATCTTATTTTTCAAAATGAACTTCATTTTTGGATTCGGAGTATCGAATTTAGCCTAAGGTGAAATTTTGGTACATTTCGGATAACTTTCATATTCTGATGAATAGTGAAAATTACTAAATTATAATTAAAAAAACAACTTTTTTAATCGAAATAATTAATAGTGATAAATTATTAATTGGAGTAGTTTTAAATTATATTTAGAATATATTTTTACAATTTAATACAATGTTGGCCATTGGATGTAATTGCACATTTAAACCAGACATAAACAAGTGTCAATCTTTTGATAGATATTGTTTCTTAAAAACACGCTATTTGTTTTAACAGCGGGATTTAATTATAAAATTAATTAATGCAACTTCTATGTTATGAATTTGGTAAAATATACTT
This sequence comes from Viscum album, assembly GCA_963277665.1. NCBI lineage: Eukaryota > Viridiplantae > Streptophyta > Magnoliopsida > Santalales > Viscaceae > Viscum > Viscum album. The sequence continues at coordinate 1,910,760,970 of OY728158.1, forward strand.
CATTTTTGAATTCGGAATAAGAAATATAGCTTAGGATGAAATTTTGGCATTTTTCTGAAAACCTTCATTTTTTGATGAATAGTGAAACTACTAAGTGGTAGTTAAAAAAACTGAATTTTTCATAAAACATAATTTTACCGCTTCTGTGAATGGAATTTCAAAAATCCGAGAGACACGGTTGATGTCAGTAAGTAAAATGTGGTTCAATGAGATAAAAATAATTTTTGGTGAATAGTAACTTTTTACTTTTTTTTACCACGGTTAATAGTAAATAGGGTAACTAAGGGTAAATATGACATTACTATTACCCTAACACATGTCCTAATTCTATTGGATAAGCTTAATTCGACCAAAAACAAACTTAGGAATAAAATATGACCATTTAGGCCCACTTGGATTAGACTAGAACATTTATTATTAATTTATTTAAAGAAGGGTTAAAATAGTTAAAATCAAAGTTTAATAAGTAAATCATTTTTAATATGGGGTTATACATAAGATAAATTCGACTATAAATATTCATTAGAAATCTAAAAAGATTTCCTACATAATGGTATTTTATTTTTAATTTTTAGACATTAAATAATTTAATTTATTTATGACACAACGATGATGCAGTAATTATCTTATTAATGAAATATTGACATAATTGATGTTATAAACACCAAAATAAATGTAATTTGAGACTTTTTATGAATTACACTAATTTTCTAGGTTACTATGATTTATTATTGTTGATTTAATCAACTTGGTTCGAACATATAATTCTGTTATTACTTTCACAAAAATCATATATCAAATAGTGTCAAAATTGACACAAAAAAGTTTTTAAATAAAATATTATATTATTAATTGTTATTTTATTCCTAAAAATCTAAGGTTCGGCCAAATGACTTAGATAAGGATATATATATTAATAATAAACAATTTGGGGTTCGTTTGGCATGTTATAGTAAGTGTATTAACCATATAGTGAAAGAAAACAAAAAGACACGGTAAAAGTTAAATTATTTAACTTAGAGTTAAATCTAATTGATAAGGTTTAAAATAATATCCAAACATGTCTAAATTTGATTGTTTTATGAGATTACAACCCTACCTCATCTAATCTTCGAATATGAGTCATTTTTGGAGGTTTTTAAGTGGGGTTAGATTTATTATAAATTATTATTTTTAAGAATTCCTAAGGTGCCCCTCTCCTCCCCTATAAAAGGACACCTCCTCCCCCTCCTCCTCACACCAATTTGAGCACTAAAGCTCGGCCAAACCCTGCCAAAATCTCTTCTCCACTTCCCTAGAAACATCCTAGAGGTTCTGGTCTTCCTCAAAGACCAATTTTAGTTCCCTAAGAGGAGGTCTCAAAGAGGCGCTTCAAAGAAGAGGTAATTACCGTTACCAATTCTTTCATCTTTATTTCTTCTTCCACTTCTTCTTCTTAGGTTGTTTCATTATGAAGTAATAACATCAGTATCACTCATATACTGATATGTTATTATAAGTATGAAACAACCCTATTTCACCATCTATCCATCCTACGGAAAAAGAAATCACCGCGCGTGCGTACGTACGGAATACCGTCTCCACGCCGTGGTGTAATCTATTTTCCACCACCACCTTACATGGATGGGTATAATGGTGTAAAGAATAACTATACATATTTATTACAACATCATATTGATTCTGATATATTGTATAATCCACTCCAATTCAATTCAATATTTATAGAAATGATATCATCGCTCGTGCGTACGTACGGACTACCGTCTCCACGACGCGATGAGATTCATTCTCCATGTTAACCATTTAAGAATGATTATAAAGTATATATAAGAAATAATAATGAAATATATGACAGTATAAAGCTAATGGATTTATGTATATATATACATATGTATGTCATCTACTTACTTCCATTTCAAGACAATAAGGAAAGGAAAACAGCGTTCATGCGTACGTACGGACTACCGTCTCCATGAACGGTGTTTTTCATTTTATTTATCTACCTATTATATATATATATATATATATATACTGAATATATATGATATATAAATCATATTTTATATTCTGGAAGTAAGTAAATCATGATATATGTAATAATGATGTCAAGAACAACAAGTCAAAACACCTACGATAAATGAAACGATTTTACCCAAAACGCTTCTTTAACATTGAATTTACAAAAGAAAGGGTAATATAATGTCATAAGTGAACCATATATGATATCATAACAATGAATATGATTCTGTAATAAGTCAATAACATGATTTAAATCATTATACAGGAGGTTCAGACACATACGAAGCAAATCGGACCTAAGGTAAGGGAAATATCACAATCTCATTTTTATCCGAGATTGTTTTTTCGTAAGTATTCACTGGGGTGTATTTTATCATTCACATCCATGTTTCATCAATATGTAATATTATTTCCATCCACCTACAATTGTTTAAATCCATTTTTACCCTTCGGTGAGTTTTTATTAATATGTATGAAAGGAATCTTTTGTCGTACGAGGTACTTTTTGACTTTTCCGACAAAAGTACGAAGAATGTTTTTTTTAACTTATACGGCATGAATGGATTTTTAAAACATTATTTCCAAGAAGCTTCCTTTACAAGTTTTCAAGTTTATTTTTAATAAACTTCTTTTATTTTAAATTCGTATGACATGTTATGAAAGGAAAAATATTTTTGAAGTAGAAAGGATATTTTCCTCAAGAATGGAGTTCAAGTATTTTATCAAAATTATTTTCCATCTAAGATAAGAAAAGGGTTCTGTTTTTATCCCTATTATTACATGGATTTGATTATGTTGTGATGGAAACATTTTTATGAATTCCTTTATCTTATATGAATTGTTTTATGATGTCAAGTTGTTTAAGAATCCCATTTTTATTACATGGGTTATGCTATGATGTATGGTTTATGATTTTGTGGCACACATAAGAATGGTATCATTATGAGATGGGTGGGACCTATATCTCCCTCCAATGCATTGGGTAAAGATTTTATATCTCATGAGATAGACATGGCTGAAATGGTAGGTTATACCGGTTCAGTGAAACAGGACTGAAACGAGGGTTACTCGATCCAGAAAGGGACTTTGTCCACTAAGATAGTCTTGGAAATGAGTCTTGACTAACAAGAAATGATTTTCTATGATTATGTGTGTATGCCACAAAGTTTCATGTTTTAAGTTATGATTATTGGGATTTCATTTCACTACTATGATTTATCCCATGTTATGAAATTATGCTCTCTTTTGCAGGTTAAGATTTCCAAAAGTTATGTTCTTATGAATATGATGTGATTGATTTTCCTTTTGTTTACCCTTACTGAGCATTTGAGCTCACCCTTTTATGTTTTCTTTTCCCCAGGATATAAAGAAAGGTTTTAGTTTAAAAAAAGGGAAGATCTTTATGGGAGATATTGAAGATCTTTCACCACGATTAGAATATTACGTCCCGAGTTTCCAAAGACACTAAACTATTACGATCCTTGTGTGTGTGTTTTTGTTATGTACTAAGTATTCCGCAAAAGAAATGTAATGTCAATGTACGTCAAGCTTCGGGTCTCTACAGTTGGTATCAGAGGAAAGGTTTAGTCAACCTTTGGAAACTAGGATGCGAAAACGTTAGTGAGATCCCTAGAGATATTTCTAAGACGATGGCTGGAACCCGAAGGAACCGTGTTGATCAATGCAATGGACAATGCAATGATTGTCCCCCTGAGCAACCAAACGATATGGGAGCTGGAATGCAAAATCTTGTAGCCATGCTCACACAACTTTCTCAAGCTATGAATCATGCAGGACTTCCAAAACGAGCAAAGGAAGGAGCAACATTCTGTTGAATCCTTCATGAGGCAGCGTCCGCCTTCTTTCAGTGGGTCTACTGATCCATTAGTTGCTGAACAATGGATTAGTACTACTGAAAAGATATTTTCAGTTCTTCAATGTTCTGAACATGATAAAGTCATCTTAGCAGTATATCGTTTGGAAGGTGAAGCTGATCAATGGTGGAATCTTATCAAGAATACGAGGCCAGGAGATGAAATTGAGTCCATGGAATGGGACGAGTTCAAGAACTTGTTTTTCAGTAAGTACTTCCCTCGTATTCTTCGAACGAAGATGGAAAAGGAGTTTCTTGAGCTGAAACAGAAGGATGATGAATCTGTTGGTATATACGAAGCGAATTTTACAAGACTTGCAAGGTATGCATCCGGCATTATCATCCAACCTGAAAGTAAAGTTGATCGATTTTTCAGTGGCTTAAAACCAAGTCTTCGAAGGGCATTAGCTATAAGAGACTTCAGTAGCTATGAAGAAATTGTGTGTTGTGCTATCAAGGTAGAAATGGAAGTTGGTGTTACATATCCATCTCATGGTTTTGACAAGAAACGAAAGATGGAGTTCAAGGAGAAATCTCAGAATAATGGTGAAAAGAAGATGAATGTTTCCTTATGCACAAAGTGTGGAAAGAAGCATGGTGGAGATTGTCTTAAAGGGACTAGAAAATGTTTTAAGTGTGGAAAAGAAGGTCATCGAGCAGCTGAGTGTCGAAGTAATGGAAAAACGGATTCTAATGAAGTGAATAAAGCAAACACTGTAGAGAACGCACAACCAACACTTCAATGCTTCAAGTGCAAGGAAATGGGGCATTATGCTAATAAATGCCCTAATCCAAGGGTTAGTGATGATCGACATGAGCAACCGCTTAAGGCAAAGGACAAAGGGAAGTCACATGCGATCACTGTTGGCAATGTTGAATATGACAACGATGTGGTGGAATGATTAAGTGTTTATGTAATGGGATTCCAAAATAATATTGTATCATGGAATATTGGAATATTTATGTATTGGTCTAATGTGGTATTCAAAGTGATTGAGATATTATGCGCATAATGAAGGGAAAACGAGAAAATGAAATGTTTAACAGTATTCATGAGCTCATGATTGATATAAGGACTAAGTGATATCATGGTTTGAGTATATAGAATTTTGAGGATTTTGGTATGTGGAAAGTATTAACTTTTAACTGCATTCAAATTTTCACTAAGGTTCAATGGGTATTAAAGAGAATACATGATTAAGGACTTTGAATAACAAAACATATCTTATGATATATGGGGTTCAATGATGGTGTTAAATCTCTGGTAATCATTTTTACTATGTTATGATAGTGGACTGCAGTATTATGGATAAGCCTAAAGAATTGGAATGGATAATGTTGGACATAAGTTATTATTGTTTAAAGATAGAAGTTCTCTCGATATTATTGATGGGATGTTATAGTAATATAGTTTTAGAAAAAGGACAACCTGCAGGACGGGCGAAAGCCCATCGCGTCGGACAAGGCTGTGGAATCAAACCCACAACCGAAGTGCGACTGGCCTTTATCACCTACCACTGGCTTACAGGAAGTCCCTGTTTAGTAGAAGCTAGTTCTATTATATTAAGCAGTATGATATATGAAGTATAAGTCCATTTTAGGAACCATATATGATTAATCTCACTATAGATCAACTTATGTATATAATTTTTGCTAACCTTTTGTTTGAGACAGATGGAATGACCCATCATTCTATCACATGATCTGCTAACACTTCACGAATAACAAATTCAACTTCATTTATTTAAGAGATGAAGTGGAAATTGTTCAAGGCACGAACAACGGTGAGATTGTACCAAAATAAAGTAAGTATTTATTCTAATTCTTTAAATGATCTTGAAAACCAAAAATGTTGTCCTAGTGATCTTATACCTGATGAATCAGATGGTACCTTATATCATCAAAAATCTATGGATTTGTGATTATTGGCTTTTTCATAGCCATGTTCTCTACCACTCTCCATCAGAACATGATGGTTAGATTTCTCTTCCATATCCATATTTTCACCTATGTGGAAACCCAATGATTAGTTTATTTGGGTAAACGTTACGTTTCATACTTTTGTTTTTAAAGATTGGTTTTGATATTCCTTTTTACGATGTGGGTTTCTATTAAAGAAACTTTCGAATAGTAAACCATTTATAACCCCGACGAATTTCGAGGGCGAAATTCATTTTAATGGGGGTAGAATGTAACAGCCCAAGATTTTATAAAAAAATATTCTTTTTAATTTTATTAATGTCTTGTGTTGTACGCTACACCAAAAGGAGCTTGCACAACACGCATCCTTGACTTGCCTTGCATTACACGCAATCGCGACCTTCCTCGATAGCGTGTGCAATACGCAATACCGAGTTTCACTAAACAACGATATGCTATTAAAATATTATTAAAACTAGTCGTTATGAATAGTAATAACCACTTTTTAAAATTCTTTAAATCTTATTTTTCAAAATGAACTTCATTTTTGGATTCGGAGTATCGAATTTAGCCTAAGGTGAAATTTTGGTACATTTCGGATAACTTTCATATTCTGATGAATAGTGAAAATTACTAAATTATAATTAAAAAAACAACTTTTTTAATCGAAATAATTAATAGTGATAAATTATTAATTGGAGTAGTTTTAAAGTATATTTAGAATATATTTTTACAATTTAATACAATGTTGGTCATTGGATGTAATTGCACATTTAAACCAGACATAAACAAGTGTCAATCTTTTGATAGATATTGTTTCTTAAAAACACGCTATTTGTTTTAACAGCGGGATTTAATTATAAAATTAATTAATGCAACTTCTATGTTATGAATTTGGTAAAATAGTCTTCATTTTTGAATTCGGAATAAGAAATATAGCTTAGGATGAAATTTTGGCATTTTTCTGAAAACCTTCATTTTTTGATGAATAGTGAAACTACTAAGTGGTAGTTAAAAAAACTGAATTTTTCATAAAACTTAATTTTACCGCTTCTGTGAATGGAATTTCAAAAATCCGAGAGACACGGTTGATGTCAGTAAGTAAAATGTGGTTCAATGAGATAAAAATAATTTTTTGGTGAATAGTAACTTTTTACCTTTTTTTACCACGGTTAATAGTAAATAGGGTAACTAAGGGTAAATATGATATTACTATTACCCTAACACATGTCCTAATTCTATTGGATAAGCTTAATTCGACCAAATACAAACTTAGGAATAAAATATGACCATTTAGGCCCACTTGGATTAGACTAGGACATTTATTATTAATTTATTTAAAGAAGGGTTAAAATAGTTAAAATCAAAGTTTAATAAGTAAATCATTTTTAATATGGGGTTATATATAAGATAAATTCGACTATAAATATTCATTAGAAAGCTAAAACGATTTCCTACATAATGGTATTTTATTTTTAATTTTTAGACATTAAATAATTTAATTTATTTATGACACAACGATGATGCATAAATTATCTTATTAATGAAATATTGACATAATTGATGTTATAAACACCAAAATAAATGTAATTTGAGACTTTTTATGAATTACACTAATTTTCTAGGTTACTAAGATATATTATTGTTGATTTAATCAACTTGTTTCGAACATATAATTCTGTTATTACTTTCACAAAAATCATATATCAAATAGTGTCAAAATTGACACAAAAAAGTGTTTAAATCAAATATTATATTATTAATTGTTATTTTATTCCTAAAAATCTAAGGTTCGGCCAAATGACTTAGATAAGGATATATATATTAATAATAAACAATTTGGGGTTCGTTTGGCATGTTATAGTAAGTGTATTAACCATATAGTGAAAGAAAACAAAAAGATACGGTAAATGTTAAATTATTTAACTTAGAGTTAAATCTAATTGATAAGGTTTAAAATAATATCCAAACAAGTCTAAATTTGATTGGTTGATGATATTACAACCCTATCTCATCTAATATTCGAATATGAGTCATTTTTGGAGGTTTTTAAGTGGGGTTAGATTTATTATAAATTATTATTTTTAAGAATTCCTAAGGTGCCCCTCTCCTCCCCTATAAAAGGACACCTCCTCCCCCTCCTCCTCACACCAATTGGAGCACTAAAGCTCGGCCAACCCCTGCCAAAATCTCTTCTCCACTTCCCTAGAAACATCCTAGAGGTTCTGGTCTTCCTCAAAGACCAATTTTAGTGCCCTAAGAGGAGGTCTCAAAGAGGCGCTTCAAAGAAGAGGTAATTACCGTTACCAATTCTTTCATCTTTATTTCTTCTTCCACTTCTTCTTCTTAGGTTGTTTCATTATGAAGTAATAACATCAGTATCACTCATATACTGATATGTTATTATAAGTATGAAATAACCCTATTTCACCATCTATCCATCCTACGGAAAAAGAAATCACCGCGCGTGCGTACGTACGGAATACCGTCTCCACGCCATGGTGTAATCTATTTTCCACCACCACCTTACATGGATGGGTATAATGGTGTAAAGAATAACTATACATAGTTATTAAAAAATCATATTGATTCTGATATATTGTATAATCCACTCCAATTCAATTCAATATTTATAGAAATGATATCATCGCTCGTGCGTACGTACGGACTACCGTCTCCACGACGCGATGAGATTCATTCTCCATGTTAACCATTTAAGAATGATTATAAAGTATATATAAGAAATAATAATGAAATATATGACATTATAAATATAATGGATTTATGTATATATATACATATGTATGTCATCTACTTACTTCCATTTCAAGACAATAAGGAAAGGAAAACAGCGTTCATGCGTACGTACGGACTACCGTCTCCATGAACGGTGTTTTTCATTTTATTTATCTACCTATTATATATATATATATACTGAATATATATGATATATAAATCATATTTTATATTCTGGAAGTAAGTAAATCATGATATATGTAATAATGATGTCAAGAACAACAAGTCAAAACACCTACGATAAATGAAACGATTTTACCCAAAACGCTTCTTTAACATGGAATTTACAAAAGAACGGGTAATATAATGTCATAAGTGAACCATATATGATATCATAACAATGAATATGATTCTGTAATAAGTCAATAACATGATTTAAATCATTATACAGGAGGTTCGGACACATACGAAGCAAATCGGACCTAAGGTAAGGGAAATATCACAATCTCATTTTTATTCGAGATTGTTTTTTCGTAAGTATTCACTGGGGTGTATTTTATCATTAACATCCATGTTTCATCAATATGTAATATTATTTCCATCCACCTACAATTTTTTAAATCCATTTTTACCCTTCGGTGAGTTTTTATTAATATGTATGAAAGGAATCTTTTGTCGTACGAGGTACTTTTTGACTTTTCCGACAAAAGTACGAAGAATGTTTTTTTAACTTATATGGCATGAATGGATTTTTAAAACATTATTTCCAAGAAGCTTCCTTTACAAGTTTTCAAGTTTATTTTTAATAAACTTCTTTTATTTTAAAGTCGTATGACATGTTATGAAAGGAAAAATATTTTTGAAGTAGAAAGGATATTTTCCTCAAGAATGGAGTTCAAGTATTTTATCGAAATTATTTTCCATCTAAGATAAGAAAAGGGTTCTGTTTTTATCCCTATTATTACATGGATTTGATTATGTTGTGATGGAAACATTTTTATGAATTCCTTTATCTTATGTGAATTGTTTTATGATGTCAAGTTGTTTAAGAATCCCATTTTTATTACATGGGTTATGCTATGATGTATGGTTTATGATTTTGTGGCACACATAAGAATGGTATCATTATGAGATGGGTGGGACCTATATCTCCCTCCAATGCATTGGGTAAATATTTTATATCTCATGAGATAGACATGGCTGAAATGGTAGGTTATACCGGTTCAGTGAAACAGGACTGAAACGAGGGTTACTCGATTTAGAAAGGGACTTTGTCCACTAAGATAGTCTTGGCAATGAGTCTTGACTAACAAGAAATGATTTTCTATGATTATGTGTGTATGCCACAAAGTTTCATGTTTTAAGTTATGATTATTGGGATTTCATTTCACTACTATGATTTATCCCATGTTATGAAATTATGCTCTCTTTTGCAGGTTAAGATTTCCAAAAGTTATGTTCTTATGAATATGATTTGATTGATTTTCCTTTTGTTTACCCTTACTGAGCATTTGAGCTCACCCTTTTATGTTTTCTTTTCCCCAGGATATAAAGAAAGGTTTTAGTTTAAAAAAAAGGTAAGATCTTTATGGGAGATATTGAAGATCTTTCACCACGATTAGAAGATTACGTCCCGAGTTTCCAAAGACACTAAACTATTACGATCCTTGTGTGTGTGTTTTTGTTATGTACTAAGTATTCCGCAAAAGAAATGTAATGTCAATGTACGTCAAGCTTCGGGTCTCTACAACATGTGTCATGCTCGGTGTGAGAAACAAGAGGCAGCAGAGACCTGAAGATCACGTCGCGAAAGGTGCATCTGTGGGATGTGCAGTGCGGCTTACACGTGGAGCGGACCAGGGAGAGAAAGGTTGGGACTTACTCCGAGATAGATGCCCATGAGGGTCGGGGCTTACTCCAAGGTTGAAGACTGTGAGGGTTGGGGCTTACTCCAGGGTGGAGGCCCCTGTGCTGCTTTGGAATGACAATGGTGAATGGTGATTACACAAGGAAGATGCTCGGGTGCCGCTATGTAGCGACAATGGTGAATGGGGCTTATGCAAGGATGCTACCCGGGTGCCACTATGGAGCGGCAATCGTGGATGGGGCTTATGCAAGGATGGTGCTCGGGTGCCTCTATGGAGCAGCATCGTGGATGGGGCTTATGCAAGGAAGTTTCCAGTGATTTATTCCTCATGTATGGCCATGAGGGAATCCCAACCCAATGGTGGATTGAGGCCTTCACCTATGTGATAGCGCACAAGAAGGATAACTCCAAGGGCATTGGAATCAGTCCAAACAAAGGTAGATGGAGAGTGTGAATTACATGCCTGACATTTGGAGCACAATGATGGTGGTGTTGCGATGGAGGATAGCTGTTGACCATGGCGGAAACGTAGCATCCACATCGTGTTAGCCTGAAATGGGGACAGACAAATGAGGGTCGACTACTGACTATGTTCGAAACACAGGACCTGTCGCAAACGTCATCTGAAGTCTTCTGGGGCGTTGGCCCAGGACGGTAGGTGAGCCGATGTGGCATGGGACCAGGCTATTAGGGGGTCCATCCAGACATGGAAGTGGATGAGGATCTGAATTAAAGACATGCAAAGCGTGAGGTGGAATGATGGAATGTTTGAACGGATTCCAACGCTCTTGAAATTACGACACTGTAATCATAGCATTAGGAATATTATTCTTGGTGCACAAGGCATCTCTTGTATGGATCAAGAGGCATCCTATAATTGGAACATGGAGAGTACTACAATTTATAGTCATGTAGATAGGACTGTTGGCATCCCATGCTTGGAGCATGAGGCATCTTTTATTTGGATGAAGAGGCATCCTATGTTTGGAACATAGGGTGTACTACAGTTTATAATCTTGTAGATAGGATTGTTGGCATCTCATGATAGGAGTAGAAGGCATATCCTATTTGGGGAAAGAGGCATCCTATATTTGGAACATAGGGAAAATTATAGTTTATAGTCATGTAGATAGTTCTTTTGGAATCTCATGCTAGGAGTATAAGGCATCTCTTGTTTGGAGTAAGAGGCATCATATGATTGGAACACAGGGAGTACTACAGTTTAGAGTCATGTAGATAGGACTACTGGCTTCTCATTCTTGGAGCATAAGGCATCTCCTGTTTGGGGCAAGAGGCATCCTATGTATGGAATAGGTTTGAAGGACTGAATGAAGTGGATCCGAGAGTGGAACCATCTGTCTTGGTTGAGGAAGATAAAGACAACAGGAGGAGCACTGATGGCCTCACTCTGGGAGGTCAGACCACGGGACATGTTCACCCAGAGTGTGCTCTCAGTGGAGGGGAGACAGAATTCGACGAGGTCAATAGAAGGTTTTCTGATGAAGATCCTGGTTCAAGAAGTAAAAGGAGTAAGAGGAGAAGGAGGGGCAGGGAGGATTATTCCTCCTTGCCTCCTCCTTTGAGGACCCGGTCAGCAAGGAAGATAATAGTTGAGAAACTAGACAAGGAGGTTAGGTGTCCACTAAAATCATGGGAATAGCCTGAAACTTCATCAGACTTGGTTCTAAGTTCGGATGATGTTGTGACAGAGCAGGTTCTATTTCTCAATGCATCAGAAGAGGATGTGGCCAAGATGATGGGCCGGAATCTGGAAGTGGACCTTAATGAAGAATAGTATTTGTGGGTTGAAAAACAGGACACGATTCTGGTTGGAGGCTTCAACAAGGTACTGATCAGACTTGAGGAGTACATGTAGATCTAGAATAAGCTGACCTCTTCTTTTGAAGATCTGATAAGGGGGGAACCTCTTTTAATGGTCTCTAATTTAACATGGAAACTGTTTAGGGATATGAATTCTGGTAGAACTCATTTGGTTTTCAATGATTCTGTTTATTTTTTCCCTAACTAATGCTTTGTTGAGGTACAATCCTTGTTGTGGGGGGAAATGTTGGAGGGTCAGATTGGCTCCAGCGGGTTAGAGCACGTTGCTGGTTCCTCTGAAGGTCATTTGGGATGTGGCTGATTCAGAGGGATGGCTTGCCATCAGGAGGGACCATGCTTGCATGGGATCACCGAGTGATCCTTCTTTGGAGCTAACGGTTGCTGTTTTTTCCCGGAAGAGGTTGGTTCTGGTTTTTGCTGTTGGGATATGTTTGGTGTTTGTTGGAACTTATGGTTTCTCAGTTTTACCTCAAAAGTGTCTTTCTTAATAAAAAAAATAATTTTCAGTAAGTCAGTAGATAGGACTACTGGAATCTCATGCTTGGAGCATAAGGCATATCCTGTTTGGAGCAAGAGGCATCCTATGTTTGGAACATATGGAGAAATACAGTTTATAGTGATGTAGATAGGACTGTTGGCATCTCATGCTAAGAGCATAAGGCATATCTTGTTTGGAGTAAGAGGCATCCTTTGATAGGAACATAGGGAGTACTATAGTTTAAAGTCATTTAGATAGAACTATTGGCATTAGGTTCCTGGAAATGGTTGGTGTTGGGACTTATGCAAGGGCAGCCCTTTCTGGTTCAACCTGGAATAGGAGCCAGGTGATAGGGTTGGGAGGAGTTGCCTGAGGAATGGTTCGACTCATGGTACTCGGGGAATTGATGATGAGAATCTCAACTCACAACATGTGAAAGGGACCAAGAAGAATATGTCGACTGAAGGTGTTTCATGGTGTGTAGAGGAGTCTCCCAAATCATGGTATTCCATAGGTGGAAGGTGGGTGCGCATAAGGGCACAATGGAAAATCCAGACGTCCTGGCCCAGAAAGTTCGCAGTGCGACTCCCCATTTTTCATGGGGGTTAGGAACGGTAGTGAAGGGACCGGCCCGGAGGGCAGGGACAGCAGCCCAGTAGTGACCCCGATCGGGGGTGCGGGGGTGCAACCCCCACGGTATAGACCAGTGGGAACGAAGGTAAGATCCTCGCAAAGGATTGGTCTTCATGAAGTAGCATCACGGAGCAAAGGGCTCAGGGAGCATGGGGTCTCGCGAAGCATGGACTCACGGAGCATGGACTCGCGGAGCAGCATCGCGGATCATGAACTCGCAGAGCATGTGCTCGTGGAGAATCGGATCCTAGAGTAGCAACACGAGGAAAGCTGCTCCTTGAGCTGGGACTCACGGAGCAGCAATGCGATGGAAGCTACTCGCGGAGCATGGCCTCGCAGAGCCACTTCGCGAAGTAAAGTTGAGCTCCGTGAACCGGGAGATCAGCCGCCCAAGGGACGAAGTGGCCCTCCAAGGGGCGGAGTGGCCTTCTGGAGAAGGGGGTGAGCTGGGTATTAATAGGCAAGGGGTGCCATGAAGCAGAGTGCGCTCAGTGCGAAGACGGAGCTTGCTCTACGGTGGGTTCGCAAACGTCAAAGGGGTTCGCGGAGCATCCCGTCTCCTTGCTTCACGACGGATCTTCGTGGTGTGTCATAAATTTCAAATGGGTTCGCATAGCATCCTCCCTCCTTGGTTCATGGCGGTGCTCTGTGATCGCGGAGGGGGCTTTGCGAACGGGCTTCACGAACCAGTTTTCCATCCCAACATCAAATGTCCATAACTCCTAATCCGTAACTCCGTTCAGGCCCTACGACCTACAAAATCCAAGCTTGCGAAAAGGGCTACGATCTTGGATTGTGTATAGAAGCATCTAGAAAATTTTGGGGATGCGGGTTCTAGTACCAACAACGGGTGAACATTGTAATATGCCAGTTTTTTATAAGTGGTATGCATCTTTGATTGGTTTAAATAGTTTTTTATAGACTAATATAAATACCCTTTGATTTCATGGAGGTATCATGGGTTTCTAGCACTTTTTCAAATCCTGGAACCCATATTTTTGGGAATACATTAGGATCACACAATTAGTAGAAACCATGTAGGATTGGCTTTACGATCTAATTGATCGTGTGAGGCTTGGATAGAGGTAAATAGGAAGCCCCACTCTTTTTCAAACCATGTGGATGGTGGTGCACACCTGTGTGGGAGAACCTTAAATTTTTAGATAAGGGTTTTTTATGGTTTGAGCACAATTATTCAAATCATGCATAGGGACCATGCGAGTTCCCCCAAAGCATTGAATAGGGAACATAGTTGGCGCATTGTTTGAACAACCTTTCATCATAGTATTGTGAGTAAAACATCACTATTTTTCTGTTAAAATATATTATAACATAAATATATTCTTCATTCCATTTATGAATAGTAGTGTGTCATGGGAAGCTTCTTTGAAGTCTAAATCAAAAAATTTGACCCCTATACTCCATCTGAAATCAGATTCGAATGTCTTCGACCTCATTGGATCTGCACAGGTGAGTACTTGATTAATTGTTTTCATTACATTTTTTACTTTATATTGACTACGTTATTTTGGTTCAAGCAAATATTCCTTATTTCTTGGTTCTTCCTTTTTACATCATTTTTCTCATCATCTAGGTCAAATCAGGAGCTGATACTAGATGATAACTCTAATGAGGACCTAAGGTATGTGTTCTCATTATTTTACCTTATATTTGGGGTGTTTCTATATATTTTATTTTGTCGTATGCCCAATTTTCCACGATACACCCTTGAAATGGGATTTATTCATCGATTAAAATGGTTAGGTATGACCTATGTAATTAATGAGACCCTTTGATAAATGATTAAAGGTTATGAACTATGAATTTCAACCACCCTTTGGGTTATATTTTTGTTTAATTGGACCACAATGGGTGGAATATGAACATTAATAACTTTTTAGCATGTAATTTTCCCATTTCCACAGTATTATTAATGATTAATTGTAATTGTAAATTGAACTATTTAAAGGAAGTTAATAGAAGACCATGTCCATAGAATATGGCCACGTATTTGATATCTTAAGAATGATTTTATTCTTATGTTTATATGTGCATGTGAGATAATTAATAGGATAGGATTCCTTAGCATATCCCATACTTGAGCCACCTTATCATGTGTGGATAAATTGAAATGATCATGGTAAATAATCTTGAAATAATTAAATCACCTTGATTGAATTTCTATCATACACCTTGGATAACACATGTTTTATCACATGAACACCATGGATGGAATCAATTAATTGTTTCCATACTTATTCCTAAGTGACACTTCGACCCCGTTGGGGAATCACAGGGATGGACATAGAGGATTTATAGTTATGTGCTTGAGTGACACTTGGACTCTTTATATGAACTTCTAAGGAAAGGCTTAGAGAGATGATTCGATAAATGTTAGGAGTGAGACTTGGGCTAACTTAGTGGACCACCAAGGATGTACTCAGTTGTCAATGATGTTATAGCAAACCTAGAGCGATACCTGTGTTCTGAGGAGGATCTCCATGGATGCGCGTGTGAGGAGATTGGTTCATGTTATTCTTAGAAGGATACCTTTATTTCAAATAAGGAATTCCAAGGATGGTATTAGGTTCTTAATTGAATAATTAATGAAATGATATATATGATGCACATTCCAAGACAAAGCACAATCTTGGATTTGGTCAGATTCATATACCTTATTGGTAGAATGGTCAGGTATCACTTGATTACATATCATTGTAGGGGATGTTGGGCTATATACCAAGACATGGGACTTAATTATGACATGAGACAGGACTAACTAATTATTCAATGAATTTTGGGCTAAGGCCGAAGTAGGTAGTAGAGGAAGTATGTCCTTGGGAACCTAGACCTTTATAGGTTGTTTGAATACAACACATCTTTTTTATATTCTACTACTACCTACACATAGTTATTATTAGATATTCACTGATTGGGTGACATTAGACACATTTGATGGTGAAATACTAGGATTTTATCTAATAATCTACTTAGGCTTCCTTTTGTACCCAATAATATTTCATGACTACAGGTATTTAAAAGGGATAGAATCCTATTATAGGTTTGTAAATGCTGCTTAGGTTCAGGGGAGCATAGGACCGATACGAGGCTCATGATGCTAGATGGGATGGTTTTTTGGTCTTTTTGTATTTTTTTACATGTATTATTATGTGTTTGTATACCTTTTTTGGGTTATTTTAGACAAATAACATGATCATCCATGTATATGAGATTCCTTCTGTTATTATTTCTATATCTAAGAAACTTTGGATGTTTTATATTGTCTGATTTATTTACTGCTTCCTCTATTGATTAGTATGACTGCTACTACTGGAAGGTTTGTTTTATGTTGGGAGGGGCTGCCCTTGTTGTTTGGATTTAGTTTTATGGATTTTGGTCCTTTGAGGCACAGTTTTATGTCTTGCTTCCTTGAAGTCCTGTTAGGTTCCCCTTTATCCTTAAAAGGGGTTTATGATATAATAAAAATAATAATTTTCATTCAGTTTCAGTATGACTGCTACTACTATGTCACACTCTGGTAATATGGTTTAGTACTCCAAAATACACACACCAGACCCTCACTCCTAGTTGGAAACCACTATTGTTAGGGAGATGTGCATGAGGCCATGTCGCCAACCAAGATCGGGGCATCAATTAGTGGAATCCAGTTCTGGGATGTTATAATGTTGTATTAGATGAGTATTTCTACCCTACTATTTGGTGACAATAAATAAAGGATTATGAAGGAAATGGATTTTGGTAATTGTCTATGTCTGTGAGTATCTAATATGTATGGGAGTTTATAAATTACCTCAAATGAAATATTTGTTTTCTAGATTTTTCCTGTTACATTTGATTTCATTCCACTATTGGGTGACACACTAGAATTGTGGTATTATCATTGATATGATTATGGGTTCTACTGAGTTGATACCTAATAAAATGATAGTATTATATCTCATTCATATTTTTAGTCACATGTTATAATTCACATGCCATGATTGATTCCATACCAAGTTTAATTCAAGGTGAAACCATTTTTAGTGTATCTTGTAAATAATGAAATTTACATCATGAAATGGATTCACATTGTGAATTTTTCAGGGATAATAGTTTTACCAATTCTACATGTATGATTTTATTTTTATTCAATATATAGAATATTCTTTAGAAAACTAGTATCTATACGAAGTGATTTTAGGGACCTCTCCTCCATTTAAATAATTTATTGGTAATTGATATTTGTTGTGGATGTGTTTCATCTCTCTGGGTAAGTGATATTTATTCTTTTTCTTTTTCTTTAGTCATAAAATTTATTTAATGCAATTTCTACTGATATGTTGATCTTATGGTGATGTTCTTATTGATCCTTTCTAGATTCTTTATGTGATATTGTTTTAATGGTTGGTCTTTTGTTGGTTCGGGTGTGAAGGTTGTGATTTCTATGAGGTATATGTGTCCTAACGACTTCATAGATCATGGTTGTTATGGAATATAATTATTTGGTGTGGGAATCAAAGTTAGGGACTCTATTTTTTCATTCCTCTTGATGGTTTTGATCTAGTTATGAGTGTGTGAAACTTGGGTTTGAGGTAGGTGGTTTTGTCTTTATCTTGTTTTGGGTACAAGTGTTCTGGCATACGTATCATGTAGTGATCCTTGGAGTGATGTTGCTGTGATTTTGGTTTCTAGTTTTTGTTATTCAATATGATTTTTACTACTTTGATATGTATGATGTTATTTGAAACTTTTTTACCAAATTTATTTGAAACTATGGAAAAAGGGAATGTTTTACAATGATTCTCATATGAAAAATTATTATGTAATTAGAATGATTTGTTTTCTTTAAAGTTTAGAATGTTCATATTGTTTTATAGACACATTTTATGGAACACCTAGTTGGGATCCTACTACACCAATTATCACACACCTTAAGCAGTCGTTCGGTGGTGTGTAGACCATATTTGTTTTTGATACAGTGAAAGAAAATTATTTGTACTGATCTGGCGAGTCTTTTATTAGTTGAGTTAGGTAGCTAGTGAAAAGATAGTAGGATGTTTTCCACTTATTTCATGTAGTAGTTGTTTCTCATTTTGGGATTTTTACCATTTTTTTGGACTCATTCATTGAAGTATGTTTACCACTTTTGTGTTGTATTGATTCTTCTATTTTCTTTATATTATATCTTATATTTCCTATTTTTATCTTCATATGATTCTTCATAATATGTGTATATATATATATATATTGTATCATCTACTTCATGTTGTGAAAAATCATTTCATGTGGTTATTATTGATTCCTATGTTCTTGTATTCATCCCATAGCGATCTCGGACACCCTTTTGGTATGTGATAAGTCAGTTTAGGTATGTGATTCTATGGACATTGGGTTGGTAAATTATAGTTTGGTATTATAGGAGGTTTTTTCTAAATATTGAGAATTCAGAGGACTAGGTATTTTATTGTAATGACCTGAGGGGAAGGTTATAGTGAGTGTATTCCCAACTATTGTCCTATCAAGACTCAAGTTACAATGAGATGGTGGGATGTATGTCCCCTCTTTTGAGTTTTTGATCTTAATCCATTTTTTATTATGGTTTTCTAGTTTGAACTCATATTTTACAATCCTTTGATATATTATTCTATCTTTCATGTGATTGATATTCCTCTAAGACATATTCCAATGGTACTTTATGAGGTTACAATTGATGCCCTTCAAGGGGTTCTACCTTTGGATAAAAATATTATAGAGACTATTGTGCAGTATGTTCGTGTCATGGAAAAAAATATACCTTAGTCTAGAATATTGTTATTGAGGTATATATAGGAGTTCTAAGGGGAATATATTGATCATGGGATTTATTACACAAGAAGCCACCATTCTTTTGAGGTATGAATGATCCTCAAGAGATAGAGTACTAGATGTAAAATATCGATCAGATATTTAACTTATTGGATACAACTGAGAATACCTTGGGGAAGTGCATGGAATTCAGACTCAAGGGTCCCAGCAAGCGATTTTGGAATTTTATTTTATAGGAAATCGGCATGTTAGATTGTATTTCAAGGGATTGAAGACTCTTTTCTTCAAAGAATTATTTCCAAAGTCTATGATGAAAGAAACTTTTATGGAGTTCCTCTTCTTGTAGTAGGGGATAATTTGGTTTTGGTGTAGCCCAATCAGTTCGTAGAGTATGTTCCTTTCACTTTAGAGGTATTAAAGAATGATCAGCTAAATGATTAGAAGATCCTATAGGTTTTGAAACCAGATATCATATCATAGTTATTCATACTGAATATTTCTATCTATATAGATGTGGTTGACATGACTATGATGGAAGATATGGATATGGTTGGAAATGTTGGAAAAATTCCCCTTTTATTCCACCCAGTGGAAGAATCAGTGTGTGTAGTGAAGGAAGAGGAAGTGGCATCAGTATCACATGGGTGGTGGGGGTACTTCTCAGAAATAGAAATCATCTTCCCTATTAATTACATCCAGTAGTGTGCCCTTAAAATATTATCATTTTGTCATGGTCGGACACACTCACCATTCTTAACATATTCTTGAAATTTTTTTTAATGGTTGTGGTCATTAGGCCCATCTAAAAGGATTCAATTAGGCTTGGTCTACACATCCTTATGGTTTGGTATTGTCTTCTCTAAAGGATATTGGGGTGAATTCAGATGCTTTAAGGACTAGAGGTCTCTAGCCACATTCTTCTTGAGTGAAGCACCTTTATATAGTAGATGGGTTTCCAATATAGCTTGACATGGGACCAGTGAAAGTGAGTGGTCCCATAATTATTGAATATTTTATAGATACGTATTTTGATACCAGGGCCTCCCAATCATTTATTTCTTCCCATTTTATTGATATGATAAAATATACAATAAAGAGTGGGGAATTTTTTGTGGAGGTAGCAATTATTATTTGGAATATGAAAGAGTAGGGGTTTCATTGGCCTACTTGTTTTTTGTTGATATCTAATGTGGAGTTAGTCTAAGATTTTTTCATCATTGATCTATATCTTCTCAAGGTCATCATCAGGATGGATTAGCTTCTTTCTCAGCATTATATGATTGATTTTTATCATTAAGGTGCCTTGTTATTCACTATTTATAGGGTATATCAGGTGTTTTATGAAGAGTAAGATATGAGTTCTAGTCATGCAGGACCTTCCCACTAGTTGGTCAAGAGTTTATTGGCTACTATTATAGTTTATCCCGATGAACATTCATCTATATTTGATCTTCTTACTTTTTGGGGAAATTTCATTACATTTTCAATAATTAATTATCTAGTACTCCACTACTTAGGGAGGTATAGTTAGTGATTGATATAGTTTTATGTATTAATATCATTTCAATATCCTCTTATCATATGGAACCAGTGGATCTAAAATAGCTCAAGGTTCATATGGATGATCTGATAGAGAAAGGATTCATATTCCCTAGCGCTTCTCCATAGGAAACCGCTATGTTATTTTTTAAGAATTCATATGGTTCACTCTAAATTGAGTGGACTACCAAAGATGGATTCAGTGAATATTAAGAATCAGTATCCTTTTCCTTGAAAGGATTATTGTAGTGTCCAGTTAAATATTAATATATGATTTCAATGATTGATCTTTGATCTATTTTTCATCAGCTCAGTTCTAGGGAGTGTGATATATAGAACACACCTTTAAGGAGCAGGTGTAGCCATTAAGAATATCATGTGATGTATTTTTTTTAAACAAGTTCTCATGTTATTTATTTGGATTTGGTTAACTGGATATCCTATTAGTAACTCAAAATTTCCTTGTCAATGGTGGATCCATAAAATGATTTTGAGATTCGGATAATCCTTGTTCTTTTTGGATACTGTCAACAGTTCGTCAAAAATTCCTCAAAGTTAGCATAAATTTTGATTCAATTAATAGAAAAGGGGTGAAATTTTTATGGGATTCAAAGATCAATAATTATTTCAATGAGTTGAAATAACGTCTTGCATGGGTACGTATTTTGATCCTACCTGATCTTGGTAAAGGGTATGGGCTGTAGTGTGATGCTTTTACTGCTAGTTTGGGATGTGTTTTTATACAGGATGATCATATTGTGGATTATGGATCTCATTTGATTCATCCTCATGAAACTAATTACCCAACTCGGGATTTAGATCTTTCTACAGTTTGCATGTTCATAAGTGATGGAAACACTATAATTTTATGGAAAAACATATATATTTTTATGTTCATAATAGTTTGAGATATATATTTTCTCTAAAATAAATAAATCTTAGACAGAGACATAGGTTGGAATACTATTAGTTGTTTTACATCAAAATTTCTTATTCCATAGGGAAGGGAAATTTAATTGAACATGGTCTCTGCTAATAAGTACAATCATAGGATGTTTTGGAATCGAAAGAGGAGTGGAACCTTGTTAGACTCTTTGTTTAGTGTCATCTGGATCCTTGGGAGGATATTTCATTGATGGTTCTCACCAGTGTTTATTTGTCAAAATCTCTTCTTGAATCTATTCTTCAGGTTTATTAAGAGGATGAAGAATTGAGAGAAATTTGATAAACCCTTTATGGTGGGTATAACTTTTCTAGTTTTCTCTCCCTTTAAATGGTATTCTCTGTTTTGGGGATCATATTTTCATCCCATAATCTTTGAGGATATCAATTTTATTTTTCTGTTAAATTTCATCATGGGATTTTAATTTGGGCACTTCAAAGATGTATTATAACATTAGATTGTGATTATGGTGTATGGGTATAAAGAATTACCTTTTAGATTATTTTTCATGTTGTTACACCTAAAAAATGGTAGAGCATCGAAAAATGTATAGTATTCTCTAGCCTCTTTTGGTTTTTGTTTGGAAATGGGATCAGGTGTCTATAAACATTGTTTTTGGATTTCCACAAACTCCCCAATAAAATAATTTTATTTGGGAAGTGACTGATCACTTGATGAAATTGGAACTTTTTGGTCTAATCAGGGGCACCACTAAAGTTGATGATATGGGTAAATTATGTGATTAGGATATAGGGAGGATAAATGGGGTTTCCTCTTCCATAATTTTGGACTAGGTTCGTAGGTTTGATTAAAGATTATGTAGAAGTATCCAAGAGGTGATGAGGATTCATGTCATGTTGAGTACAGCTTACCATCCACGGACAGGTGGTTAGATAGAGTATACTATTCAAATTTTGAAATATATGATTCATGCCTATGTATTGGATTTATGTGGATCATGGGAAATCCATCTTAGATAAGATTATTTTCATTCTAAAAAAATTATTTTTCTTGGATTAGAATGTATCCATTTGAGAATATTTATGGTCTCGCATGCAGGTCACCTCTTTTTTGTGAAGTGGTGGGTGAGTCCTTTTTTGGTAGGATCAAGTTTCTCTCAAGAGATTTAAATGAGGATTCGGGATAAATTTTTATGTTTAGTAATAAATCATAATCATTAGAAATCATATCTGTATCATTAATTTCATTCTTCTTAGTTTTCCATCGATGGCTGAGTTTTCATAAATGTATATCCCTAGTTGGGTCCCTGTCAGTTTGGAAAATAGGGGAAGTTGGAACCAAGATATGATGGACCATTTGAGGTTACTAAGAGACATGGGAAGGTTGCTTATCAATTATCATTTTCAATTTTGTTGATAGGTATTCATGATTTTTTCCATATATCTCACCCCTTAAAATAACATCCTATTCCCTCTCATGTTCTGTGTTGGGAACAGATTTAGTTAAATCCAGATGTTTTTTGTAGATAATCCAATAGAAATTATTATCTCTCAGGTGAAATTATTATGTGTAGATTATATCCAATTATTCATAGTTTTATGGTGAAACTTATCAAATTATCATGATACATGGGAACATGAATCATTAGTGAGGGAGAATTGGAATCACCTCCTTCTAGAGATCCACTCTTTCACATGACTTTGTGGTGATGAAAACTCTTAAGGTTGGTAGTTTATAACATCCTATTACCATCTTTCAGATATTTCCCATCTCTCTTCTCATTTCACATTTTTTGTTTGGGTACATTTTAGAAACATCATGGATGTAGAGAACTTTTATTGAAAATGAACTAATGTTTGGGGATATATGTTTTTTTTAATTAATAGAGTACAAGAATAAATTTATTAAAGAATTTAAAGGGTTCATCTTGAGTTTAAAAATATTTATATGTGGTTTGGGTTTTTTCAGTAGAATATGGACAATGAACTACCTGTTGGACACTTTCACATTATGAACAATTTTCATTGTGTGAATATGTTGTTAGAAATATTCCATGAACCGGTTTAAAGCATAAATATTTTACAATCCATGAAACTAGTTCCCATTATGAAAAGTTCGATCAGAGTTATTTTTAATCCAATGTGACACCATTTTCATTTTATATTGTAACTCTTGAAATTAACATAATGAAATGGCTTCAAATCATGAATTATTAACAAATAATAGTTTTATCCATGAAATACATATGATTTTATTTCCATTCAACATACATTATTCTATCTTGAAACCTAGGAGTTCTCCCTGTAGATATTTGGGAACTCTTCTCCTTTCAGGTCATTTTTTGTGGTTTATCATCATGGTGAATGTGTTATATATCTCTAGGTAAGTGATATTGTTTCTTTTTTGTTGTATTTGGCCACAGTATCACTATTGTTATATGTTTTCAGATATGTTGATATCAGGGTCATGTTATTAGGGAACATTTCTACATATGTTTTGTAATCTTCTTCTATGGTTTGATCCTTTATTTTCGTGATGAGGTGATTTTTATTTCTCGTATTGGTGTGTTGCATAACCTTTCTACCGACCTTGGTTGTTATGGCGTAAAATTATGAGGTGTGTGAATCATTGGTAGGTCCCTGGGTTTTTGTTTTTTATTCAATCTAGTGGTTTTGATTCAGTTATGGGAATGTTTGACCCAAGTGTAAAGTGTCTTCTTCTGTCTCTATCCTATGTTGGATGAACATTGATTTTAATATTTTTTTATAAATTGTTTTATAAATAAAATTGAATTATTGATTGATTGATTTGTGTGTGTGTTCCAATAGGTTTTTTTGAAAATATGGATTTCCCATTATTTTGGAAAAATAAATGGTATTTTCATAGCATTGTGAAATAGATTTATGAAATGGTTTCTAAGGAACAGTTTTTTTAGTTGATTTGAAAAATCTAGAACAAGGGAAACCTTGATTACTTAGGTGGATGGTATATTAATAGGCCTTATATGTTAATACAATCATGGGTTTTACTTATGGGGTGTTCCTATGATCTTTATGGATATTCTTATAGGGACTTATTAGACATGTTGAGGGGGTTCAATTGTTGGTGTGTTCCTCTTCTCTCTAGATATGATGTGTATGCCTAGAAACTTTGTTTTTTTATTGTCTATTTCAAAGTGTGAGTGTTCTAGCTATCCTG
Organism: Viscum album; assembly: GCA_963277665.1. NCBI lineage: Eukaryota > Viridiplantae > Streptophyta > Magnoliopsida > Santalales > Viscaceae > Viscum > Viscum album. The sequence goes on from OY728158.1 coordinate 1,910,785,784, forward strand.
ACTTATAGTAATATTTTTTATTACCTTAGATATGGATTAGGTTTGTACTATTTTGTATTTTATATGATATGGGATATATGAATCGAACTACTTTGAAATATTTTATATGCCTTGAAACATTTTTACTTGGATTATTTCAATATTTGGAAAAAGGGGAATGTTAAACATTATTTTGATATAAATAAATGTTTTAACTAATCATCATGCCTTGTTCTATTTAATTTTTAGCATGTTAGGATTTTAATATAGAGATATGTTATGGAACTCCTAGGTGGGATCCTACTGAGCCTATTTTTGACACCTTGTGAACCCCTTAGATGATGATTACAGATTTTGATATTTCTTTATGTAGGGAAAGGGAAGCAACCATTGTGAGGATGCAAGTATTTTTCAGCTGTGTTAGAAATTTCCTAGTAATATAGTGGGACATTGTACACTTATCACATGGCATAGTTTATTATCATTTTCGGTTCATTCCTTTGTTATTGGAATCATACCTTGGAATTTTTTTAGACACATTTGGATTGTATCACTTTAGTTTTTTCTTATTTTTATGGAATATATTTCTTATTTTTACATTCCACTGATTCCTCATTATATGTATATATATATATATATATATAATATTGTATTCTGCATGTTGAAATAAATCATTACCTATGATTTTTGTTGATGCCTGATGCTTTTCACTATCCCATAGGGATTTGAGATGGTCTTCAGGGGGATGGTACAGATTGGGTATGCATTTCTTTATCAAACAGTGTTGGTTCATTATTAGATCATCTTAGTCTTCACTATAGAATAGGAATAGTAAAATAAAGGTTGTGGGAAATGAATATAGAATGTCCAAATATATATATGACACACATGATGAAAAAATAACTAGAACAAAACTTCTAAAAAATCAATGAAATACATATATAGGACTGGGGCCCCATACCAGTGCTCCATATCACCATTGTCAAAAAATAATATTGTCACAAGACAATGAAAATATCTCTAACAATATCATTAAGATTGATCCTCCAAGATAGATATTATCCATGTCCACTAAAGTAGTCTAATCTTTGTGCCCTTATTTAAATTTTACATTGCATTATCTAATATCAAGAACCAACAACATATACTATGGAAATAAAATCCATGTCTGTATGCTGAAAAATGTCTCGATAATGATTTTATTCAACTTTTACTTTATTGAATAATGAACCAAGATATCTGGAATTTTCCTTCTTTCTACTCACTCTCTCTGTTTGTGAATAGAACAGAGTCATGGCTAGAGACCTTATCCTCATTTTTCACTCCATTTATGAATAGAAACTCGAAGTCGTGATCTTCATACTTCTCTCTCCCCCTTAAAGATCAAGGTCTATGATCCCTAATAACACAAGGGACATGCAGTACATAGATATTGGGTGGGCCTAGTAATATAAATCATAAGAAAAAAAAACCAAAACAAAAATTTTAACTAATTTGTTGAAATTAAAAATATGGTGGCAAAATACACAATTATACACCTTGTAATTAATATTAAATGAAAAATATTTAATATGAACGTATCATAAAATCACCAACATAAAAAATAAATTTATAACATTTTTTAGTTTTTACCCACTTACTATTATCAAACTAGGAAAATCCTAAATAGAAAATTAAAAAAAGATATGAATGTGGTGTTCTCCCCTTATATGAATCAAAATGATATAATGTTTAAATATTGAATGATATTCCAAATCTATTAACATGATAAAAACTAAACAATTATAAACACACTATATGATTAAACCCGTACTAGAACATACCTATGTTGACATCTAAAATTCTTCCAATGAACAAATCAGGGACCAACTTACCTATATTTGAACACAAGTAGAAAACATATTAATAACCCTTAATTAGAACCATGTCATAAAAACATATCCAAGAAAATTTATAAATAATAACTTATAATAATAATGAAATCATTTAAAACATTAGAAAAGGGAATAAAAAAATAATGTATAAGAAAGGAAACCAATTCACTACCTAATCCTAGAAAACCCAAGAACCAAACCATCCTTAGATGGGAAATAGAATCTATAACTATGAAGATCATACTACCTACACCAAGCCAACAATATAGATCCTAAAACATTGAACTAATGCAAACCACATACTACACCAAGGGTCCTAAAGATACTCTCTAAACCTAATAGAATCATTGGAAATATATGGTAAGATATCTACCAACAAGGAATTATCATACTATTATATCTTATTCATGATATATATGTACCATAGATCATCACTAGGGAGATCCAAGTAGAACATCCATGAATCTTAGTCATAACAAGACCAATTCACAAGACACTTCCACTCTGAACACTGCCCAATACCAACCATTAACTCATAAGAGGTCAGAACCACAAGAAACCATCCCTATATTGGATAAAAACTATAAGAACAAAACATATTTCAAAATATTTTCCACAAACCCTAAGACAAAATTCAAAACAAATGAGATAAGACAACATATCTGAAGGACATTCTGCACCAAAAACTAATGACCAACACTCTAAATCAATCCTACCACACACTAACCCCTTTCTAACATAGAACCATAGACACAATCAGAATGAATAAACCAAAAAGAATCTATGTGATAAATACAAGAAGGTGACTAGGGGAACACCTGAGGGGGAAAATTATAGAATATGCATTTTACAACTAAAGGAGGACTACCATACAACATGAACAAAAAATTTAAATCATGCATAAAGAAAAACCCATAGAACATATCATTTTAAGAAAGGAATATTTGATTCTAAATTTTAAAGGAAAAAATTATTTCCAATTTGGATCTATTTATAATTTTTGTAGGCTGCACTATAGTGGTATTCCACACACAATTACCAAGGTCGATTAAGTATATATTTTTTATTTTCAAAAACTGAAAATGTGAAATCAAAATTGATTTTTTATTACTCTAGTATTATGGAAATTTAATCCAATAAACATTAAATGATTCATATAAAAATCCATATAATTAGTAATGTATAAATTATTATAGTATCTAGTGAAAAAATACGTGGTAGTGGTAATTAAACAAGAAAAAAATAAATTATAGGGGAATAAGAATATCAGGTAACTGGTCAACAAGAATGTGGTTTTCACTAATTGTTCCTTTTTTCAAAAGTGCATCAGCTAATATATTGGCTTCTGGATACGCATGTGTTATGAAGTAGCACATTGTTGAAAGAATTTCAAAACATCAAATCCATTAGGTAGTGAGTTTCCATGAAATATTCAATTGAATGTTTCTCAATAATTGTACAAGATTGTTAGAGTCACACTCAAACCAAATCATATTTTATACTCTCTATTTATCCATGTCAACCACATTAATTATCCTCATAATTTCATCCTCCATAGATGTTACAGTACCACATAATTCATAAAGACACCCCATGATTGCAGCATTGTGATCTTCGAAGGCTTCCAAAAATCTTGATGAAATTGGGTTCCCTCGTAAATCACCATTGGAGTTTCATTTGATCCATCTCATGAATGATGATTCCAAATAATTTCGAGATTCATTTACCTTTATATAGAGAGTTGTCACTCCTCACTAACATTAAAATTCATATTCAAGAATATTGAAAATTGAAAATGGATCATAATTAATTTATGTATTATATCCCTTCTGGATAATGAATGTATGTTCATTAAAATCCACATAAAAATATATTAATGATTTTAATTGAAATAAAAATCTAGGTATAGTATCTAAGGTGAACCTGTACAAATTCTGATTGAGGAAGCCGCGCATAAGGATGATAAAAAGAAAGTTCCAAAGTAAAAAAGTAGTGACATGGACCAAAAAGTGTGGATTTATATTCTCTATGTGCTAATGAAAAAACACATCTATAACATAGTTATATAGCCACATATTATATATATTAATCAACTGGAAGTTCAAAGTGGTAAATTATCCATAAAAATATAGATGAAGAAATCTAAATTCTATTCATCATTCTAATACATCCATGATTACCCCTAAATATAATTATGAGAAAGGATATTTGAAGTATGAATTTCATTAACTACTAGATCCCATATCATAAGTTCATCCTCATTAATGAATATATAATTTCTAATAACTTATTTAACAATATTTGAAAGTTCAATATTGGAAGAATCCAGTTTCTCTTTGATCAATGAATTAATTTCCATCTTTATATTAACATAGTAATATAGTTACAACAAGGGTGTGTATTTTCAATTATCAAAATAAAATTTTAGGGAATATTTTTTATTAACTAACTATTGGGATTGAGAAATAATTCTAGAGAAGGAAAACTTGAGGGATGGCTAAATATAATATTCCATGTAGTTGAGATTTCGAACCATGATATTTTTTAAACATTTATACATGACGATGTAAAGATTCACTAATTTATCATTTTTTAACCCCCACATGAAATTTCATTGAATATATTGATTTAAATTTCAATGTTTTTTTATTTTGAGACCACCAAGAGTAATAGGTCGAATGCATTTCTTCTAAGGAACAATAATGATTCTCCTATCATGTATGATCCAAATCTAGACAAAAACTTTAATATAAGTGTTGATATTATATAATAAATAATCATGAAAATTTTAGCTAATGAATGAGTACAAAATTTTTGATATAATTATATGGTTTAAAAGACAGAAACTCTAAACCATTGAAAGGGGATTACCTTTTTTGAAGCCAATTTCTTTCTAATTTAACATATAATATGGTTGATGGGAGAATCTCAAAGTCTACCCAACAACACGGGAATACCATGTTATGTGAAATGGAAACACACATTGTCTAATACCCAGCCCATAGAGAACTTAATTCTTCCTAGTAGCTGATTTGTTCTTCCAAAAATAATCAAATGATTTTTACAGTTTATTTCCTTACCTAAAAACATTCCATAATGAAAATAAAGTTACCTTTGAGGTTCGTAACAATAGTTATATCTCCCTATGTGTAAATAATATTATCATTAGAGTAAAATAAATTGTTAGGATTAATAATTCTTTTATCATATCAAATGAGCATGATTTTTCTATTATCAATCCAATTTAGAAGAAACCTATTTAAGTAATTATATTTAATAACAATGATAATAATTGAGAGGGGTTCATCATTCCACATCCCTCTCAATTAAGTGAAGTACCCCTCTAGAGAAACATTAATTAGTACTAAAATGTTATTTGGGAATAAAATAGTTTTATTCTAATTAGTGAAGGTTTCATCAAATCCGAACATGGAAAGAACCTTAGAGAATAATCCCCATCCCATTGTGTCAAAGGCCTTCTTAATTTTGAGATTTGAAGCAATCTTACAAACACTAGTGTACTTTCTCAAAAAATGGAATCATTAAAAATCCATAATATTAAAATCTTTTATGGTCCTCCCTTTAATGAAACCATATTGATTTGGAGATATTATTTTATTTCAAATTATAAAAAACTTGGTGGAAATAATTTTACCAATGATTGTTTAGATAGTGTTGACAAGGGAAAGTGGTCTAAATTGATGTATTTAATTAGAATTATCAATTTTTGGAATCAGTACAAGGAATTGAGAATTATTTTCTTAGGTAATAGAAAACACTCTAAAGAAGTGTAAAAACAACCTACATACATTATGATGAATGATAACCCAGAAAACATGGAAAAAATAATTAATAAAGACATCTGGACCCAAGGAACTTCCAGCATTAATGATAAAGATATCTTCCTTTATTTAAAACTCCAAAGGTAAATAGTTAAGAATATTATTATCCATATTAATACTAACAGTACGAATAATCCCTTCCATCAAATTTGAATTCAAACTAGGACCATTGAAAAGTTTCATATAATAATAGACAAGTTTATCAGCAAGATATTTTCTATTATCAAAGAAATAATCAACATCATTGTGCGGGAATATAGGTTTCTAAGCTTTATGGATTTTTATAGTGCCTTAAAGAAACTATTTTTCTATCATTATCTTTGATCTATTTTGATTTTAACAATTCTTCTTGTATAATTTCTTTAAGGTCTAAGAGTCTGGAAATTTAAAAGGATGCCTCATCTTCATGCTTTAAGGAGAAGGAGATTGAGTATTAGTTATTTGTTATCACACCCCACATAGTAAGTCTCCATCAAACATATATGGTAACTCTTCTACTAAAGATAATCCCTACTAGTTGTAATCCACCATTATCCCACTTTTACTATCCATATTTTTTACCTTTCAAAGGGAATTCTTATGCAAGAAAATAGGTTCATTCTTAAATTTTTTTTATCTAGAATATAATGTGTCAATTAATAATGTAATCATAACTTGGTTTAAAATAAAACATTTGATAAATTCAATTGATTAAGATAATGGTTTTCTGTAGTAGATCATGTAGATATTAGATTATTGAGTCATTTTTGGATGATTTGATTGACTTATATGAGTAAAAATCATCTAAATCTCAAATTGATCAAATTTTAAACATGAAAATTACATGGATTAGTTTTTTTGTATGATGAATAAATTCAAAAAAATATTAATGTTTATTACATGGTTTATGTGTATTGAATAGGCACATTAATTCAACATAACCATATTTTGACAAATGTTTTGAAGACCTTCCCCCTTCTTCTCTTAATTATTATAAATATAGTTTAAAGTGTATTAATTTTATTGATAAAGGTGTTATACATTTTTATACTTCCATGAATGAAAGAGAACATTTTCATTCACATTTTCTTTATATGTTTGTTTGTGTGTAAATAAAATGAAAAGAACATTTTGTGTGGCTAGTACTCAATATTACAAGAAAAATGAAATGGAAAATAAATCATCCATCGAAAGAAGTGTAAAAAGTATCTTATAAAATTGATGGTTAAGTTGAAATTGGGAGGAAAACAATATTCCATAGATAATTGGATTTAATTTGGAATCAATGAGTTATGAATATATTCTATATTTATTCAAGAAAATTCACTCAAGAGAGAGAATCGTTTAACATTTATTACATTTGATATATAAACATAAATATAATTTTTTACTTTTTGATTATGTGTATATATATAAATGTTTAAATGAAAGGATCTAAATGCTGATGTGTTGGATTTGAAAAATATACATGCATTTAATTTTTTATTTTATAATATAATATTTTTATTATTTATGTTTTTATTCAAAGAGTTTTTTTTATTTTTTTATATTTTATTTTAAGATTTTTTTAAATATTATTGAGTTTTTCTTTATGTGATTCATGGGGAAAACCTATTTAATTTTTACACAACATTTTCACATGAGAACATGGAACATATTCACTAGGGTAAAACATTAACCAAGAAGATGAGGATTGACCATACATTTTTTGTATATAAAATATTTGATTGAAGACTTGAAAAAATACTTGAGACAAGAGTAAAAAGAATACATTAATTATAAATAATATATCTATTTATCCATAGAATTTATCTGGTGTAGGTGTAGGGAATGGAACATTTTTTGTAATGTCTAAATGCCCCAAACCACTCAACTAGTGCCCAGATCTGTGGTGTGATATGTGGTCATAGGAACACTTCTCAATACGCCAATGGTTGCCTTCAAGAAATGACATCCAATTGAGTGATAGTAGGGATACTATAGGCTCTTATAATAATATTAAATATAATAACATAGTGTAAGAAATAATCTAAAAAGAATGGAAGTATTAGATCAAAATAATCACCTATAATGAAACAAAATACCTATGATTATCCAACTAATATAAACATGTCATTGAATTAATGCAAGATTCAACTGAACCTCCCATGGTATAGTCACATGTGTAGTTAGCAAGATTTACCCAGGTGAGAATTTTCTTAATTTTGAGTTTTAAAGTCTTTGAACCTCCCTGGGAATAAATGGTATATTTTTCATGGTAGAAAACCTTGGAAAATTTATCATATGGTTTTTTTTATTATAGAATGAAACTATTACCCTTAGGATTTGTCAACAAAAAAATTTGAGTGACATGGGGCCTTATTAATAATTTATTAAAAGATTATATGTTATATTTAGTCTATGTATCTGCATATTTATAAAAAATTGATTTTGTCTTCTCATTAGGGACTCTAATGGTAAAATGAAGACCATGGATAAATCTAATACATGGGTATTACCTTAGGTATGGTATAAATTTTGATCATGTTGGGACTTGTGGGTGTTTTCCCTACAAAATATATTTAATTAATAAATAAATCAATTAGATAATTTAATATAGAAAATCCTAGAATTCCTCTATTTATATCCATATTATATTGATCCCTAAACCCCTGAGATAATATGGAGGAATAGATGATAAATTGGTAGAAATGATGTTATATCTAAGGAACGGGACCTGAATCTCAAAGAAATAAATGAAGAAAGTGAATGTGGTTTCTGATATACAAAATCGAAGCATATGAAGATCACAGGAGCTGATCATCGGAAAAAATGGTTGTAGTAGTAAATAAAATTATTTCATGAACTTTGGATTATCTTATAACACTTACAACAAAACCTATTTTTAGGGATATAACCACACAACAAATAAATGAATTAAATAGAGAAAACTAGAATCCCAAAGTTTGGTTATAGTAGGTTCTATAGAATCCTCTTAATCTACACACATCAAGTATCCTTAATTGAAGTCTCTAAGACTCTATTACTATATTATAAGTATCTAACACTGCAATGAAAATAGGTTTATTATCTAACATCCCACCTTAAACATGTTTTCCTTGTGACTCGTGAAATTAAAACATATTTGGGTGCTTGAGTAATAGGTGAAATGAATTCACTATAGTCAAAGCCTTCCTTTTTTATTGTAGGTTTCGGTGGATTCTGAGGAATTTATTTCATTATATGTCACCTTCTTCAATATTTCATTAGTTTTAGCTTCCTTGAATCTAACTGTATTGGAATTCACTAAGAAAAAATAAAAATTTATATACTCTTACATTTTATTTGTTCTCTCTTACATATCCACACAAGGATTCTAATGTTTTTGGGGATGTATATAAGAATGTTCCTATTAAATTTCTTAATATTTAGGAGTATGTGGTGATGGAGTTAGTGGTTATTCAATTCCCCATCCATCAGTGGTACTTCTTCAACTATTTATTCATACTCTAGAGTGATTAATACCACTTAATCATCATCATCTTGATTCCCATACATCCATAAAACATGAGAATATATGGATTATTGATGGATTTTATCACCCTCATTCCTATTTTGAGTCCTCCCACCTGATGATATATATAAGAAGAAAAAATTCCTACAAAATAAAACAAGTAAAAATCAATATCTCCCAATGATAATTTTTCCCATCAAACAGATATTCCCAAGACCAAAAATGAACAAACATCAACCATAAACCCATTAATTATTCTCTATCCTTATATTTGAAAAAGGCTTTACCTATCCTAGAAGCATCTGCCGACAAAAATAAAAGAACACCACTCCAAAGTCAATAGATTTCTGGGAAGCTTCATGACTTCATCATCATTGTCTTCTGGCCCTACATAGCACCCCATCCCCAAAAAAATACCTCCACTAATAACCATTAATATCACAATTCCTCATGTCAAACAAGGTATCTTGGTCAGTCTGTTACCACACTATCTTGTTCTGTCTATAGCTGACCAACACCCTCCTCCTTGAATCTCACATATACCACAAGAAAACCAAAGTTCTCAGATTCCTAAAGAGATCATATCTGAATATGGATGACTTCTTACACCACCATCTCTAATTGGAAACCATCATTGCACAAATAGAGACAAAATAATCACTGTTATCATCATGAGAATAACAGAATAAGGGAGAGAACAAAAATCACTACGAGAATGGTAGGACATGCACTATGGTGATACTTGGACTATCTAGAGTAAAATGGAGGTAATAAGGGATATGAAGAAATTGTTAAGCTACCTCAAAAACTCTTCCTCCACAAACCTATATGAGATAGCTGTAAGAGGAGGATATGAATCCACCTAACATAAGGGATTCATAAGAAACCTTTACTAGAGGTAAAATAGATACAGGGATACTTTGGAGCAATCAAGATATCTATTTCACTTCTTATAAGTAGTATGTTATCTATATACACAATCAAACAAATGGATGTACTACCGCAAAATGTTTTATAAAAACAAGGCTCACATTCATTCTATATCAAATGAAATTCAATGATGGACCCACCAAATTGAATGCTCCCAAACCTATATTCATTCATTAATAAATAAATGTATATCTACCAATTTCATCTCTTATTGGAATCCTTTTCTATCTCAAACCCTTTTGGTTGTCTGATATAGACATCTTCATAAAAGTTTTCATTAATAATGGTTGTTTTGAAATCCATCTACCTAATCTCATAGTCATTGAATTCCACTATGGAAAACATAATTCAGATAGATTACAACATAGAAACTTGGGATAGTGTTTTGTTATATTTTATTCTTTGATGTTTTTTAAAACCTTTTATAAATAATCGGGCCTTATTGGTCCCAAATTGACCATTCATGTCTATTTTTTCTCTTGAATAACCATTTATAAAAAATAGGATTTTCATCCACTAGAGGATATACCAAAATCCATAATTTGTTTTAGTTCATAGAATCCTTTTCAAAATTCATAGATTCTAGATATTTGTTGGATTTTATTCCACCTACTACCTTCTTGTAGGTCACATATTCACTATTATTTACTAACAACCAGTCACTATTTTTTAGTGACTAGAAGACCACATATTATATGTTCTCTAACCTCACGTTTTCTCCTATATAGTATTTGAGTCATTGGAATATCCTCTTTGATGGAGCTTTATGGAATCAATCCATATGTCTACTATTAAATATCTTGAGTCAGGACTTCACTGTAGTTTATCATGCTCCTACTATCTGTTTTATAGATGTGATCCCTCTCATTGAACATTCCATGTATTTCTACTATAAATTGTATATCTGATGGATCATATTGGTTATAACCCCTATTTTATTTATTATTCCTTATAAAGATACACTTTTTACCATGAGGTGAAATTTTATTACTTGAATAATCATTGATTTCACCTTGTCTGGAAATATAGGGTTCCTCCTTTCACATAAACCATTAAATTAAGGTATATATGTAGGAGTGAGTTAAGACAGAATCCAAAACTCTAGAAAATAATCAATTAAATCATGTTTAAGACCTTCTCCACCACTCTCTCAGCAATGTTTATTTATCTTTTTACTGAGTCGGCTCCAAACATAATTAATATATTCTATAAATTTATCGAATAAATATAAATTATACCTCATTATGTTGACATAACCTAATATGATAAAGTCATCAGTAGAAGTTATAAAGTATGAGTATACACCCATTGAATTTAATAATAATGGTCAACACACATCGGTATGAACAAACTCTAAAATCTCTTTTGTGTTTTTTCCTTTTTGATAAAATTGGTTTTAGTCATTTACCCTTATAAACATGCATTAAATATTCTAAATTATTTTAGTTCAAAAGAATCCAAATATCTATATTGGTATGATTCAGTAAAAAACTTTTTTCAATTACATGACCAATGAATAGATTCCAAAGTTGTGTGTGATATGAGTCTTCCGAACAATATCCATTATCGATTACTATTACTTATTTTGTGTAATATTAAACATAAAGTTTATTATTAATTATTGTATTACCATAATATATTCTATCATAAAAAATAATAAATATTTATTCATAAATTTGAAAAAAAATCCATCTAAATCAATACTAGTAAAAAAGTAATATTTTTTGTAACTAACAACACATAATAATAATTCATTAAAAACAAGATCATATAATTCATCCATGTGAGGTAGTAGTATCCAATTGAAACTCGAGTGAGATTGGATTTTTTAGCATCTCATAGATCCACTCCACAATATTCAAGTCATATAAATATATATGGTACATATAATTAGATAAAATGTGAGCTTTATTTTCTATATATAATACCCATTTTTTAGAAATATATAGTCTAAAATTGATAAAAAAAACACACCAAAAGCTTTCAATTGATTGTTTATAATGGGGAAAATTTTCTTCTTGTCATCAGTGAAATGGAGAGAATCTTATTCCCTTTCATACCCCTTGATATTAATTCCCTTAAAATTTAATTTCAAAGAAACATTGATTTCAGTATCAGTCTTACAAATTTTTAATTTTCCTTTCTATTCTACACCATAAGAATGGAATGATTTTTAAACTTTATTTCCTTATCTACTTCCAAATCATAGTGATGATATTGGAGAGAAAATTTTCAATGTTTCTCTTATTAAAATATACAAAACAAACTAGTGGATCAATAAGGGAGTGATCAAGGAATGATATCAGTTCACATTTCTTCAGGTAGCCAAAACCATAGAACCTTTAAAGGCGCAATGTAGCCAATTATTTTGACAACATGAGACCCATATAGAATAGATTTTCCATTATTTCTCATGAATAGTTCCTTATATATCTAAAACTAGTTATGTCTATCTCTCTCATGAAAAATATGATGGAGATCAAAGATCATATTGTGTGAATCGATGTTCTCATGAAACCTTCTGAGATCACTAGAAATGGATGATATAATCCCAAACTGGACATTTTTTTCTCATTTGGGGTCTCTTAAAAGATAGTGAAAACATCATTGCTCGCATCATTAACAGTTGGATTAGAAAATATGGTTTAAATCACATAGATATTTTTTCAATGGAAATATAAATTGTGTAAATTATTATACCATTTGTTGAAATTAATGATATTTAAAATATTGACTTCATCTAGAATTGATCATCGGGATAATGTGGTTAATCAACATTCCTTTTTTTTATAATAATATGATATCATATTATTATTAGATTATTTTTTACCACAATATATGAAATATAATAATTTTATTTATTAATCTCATAATATTTTAAAAAGTCTCTTCAACCCTCACTGTTGATCTCAGAATTTCCAAATACAGGGATATTATAGATGATAGGATCCATATTTCCCTTCCCATAACCCAAGAAAGGGTCTAGTAAATTACCCAAAGGTACTTATGTAGGAATTAATTCCAACTATTGGATTTCATCTTTATGATTCGTTGAGTGGACTCCCGAATCAAAAAACTGACGTGAATTTACTCAACACTTAACTTTATGATACAGGAAGTCTAGTAATCTTTACTCCTTTTAATATCAACATGGTTAAGTAATCCCAAAACATTCCTAAGAACTCCAAATTAATGTAGTGTCCTAAAAAGGGCCTAACCATAGTTATTTCTATGGTTTTTTCCTTAATAAATCAAATCAATTTTTATTTTAAATTAATTCTAACTTGATATATAATTTTTATTATGTGTAAATTATCTTGTTTAATAATTTTAAATGTGTTGTTGATATTAATTGTATTTCAATTAATTAATTAACCATGTGTTTTATAAAATACATATAGATAACCCATTTATTATAATTCCATTTTTTTATATTAGCTATTTATTTATGTGATCACGGTTATGCATCTCAAAATTAAACAATTCCTTAGAAATAAATAAAATAAATAGAATATGTCATGATCATGAGTTTTATCAACTGGTTTTTTATTGAGAAGACAATAAAAAACCTTGATCCTAGTGGAAAAATCTATGTGTCTTATAGCACTCAAGTTATATCGTTCCACCTACTCTCCTATATATTGTTTATATTGGTCTCACCTTAGTGCCTCTAGTCTATCTTGAATAGACTCCATGAGCCTGGGAGCTCCATCCTGATATATTATTTTACTTCACATGTTGGCGAAGTTATCCAAAAGAAGGGGTTTACATAAAATAACATGTAAGCATGTGTGACCTTATATAATAGAGAGGAAATGATGACTCACCAATCATCATTTTAATTTAATAATAACAATTGAAAAAAAATCATGAAAATTTAATATTAACCTCATACATACAGAGGTCGGTATAAGCTCATGATCATATATGTATGCAATGAATATTAATTTAAAATAATTGGGTAGAATTCATTTACATTAATTCTTTTCTAATTTAAAACATACTAGAATTAATTTTATTAAATTTATAATTATTAAATTAATTAATTATTATCTTAATCTCTATCCAATCTATCTAGGATATCCCCATCCATTTTTATTTAAAATGAATTATTCTAATTAATTTTATTTAAAATTTAAACAAATAAGTACATAGATTGTACTAGGAAGAAACATAGTGAATACATGTCTAAACTACATAACTTAGTTCTTTTTGTATACAGTGAACTCATGCAACATATCATATACAAGATAGGTGATGTAATTTCATGGCGTGTATTATAAATAAATGACACAAAATACATGTGAAATTTATGTTACATGTACTGATTGAATCCACACGGAGTTTATAGTATGTAATTACTATGCATAACTTATAGTAATGAATTTTACAAGGAATTAATTAAACATATAATATAACAAAAAACCTATCAACTAGTGTGTACTATCAATAAATGACACGCATACACATATTAATGAGGCTTAATAAATTAATTAATTAAATTTAATACTTCTGTATAAATAGGTAGGACACATAATGAACACATTCTAGACACACATCAAGTATGTAAAACCATGACCCTAGTTATCTAGAGTCATTACATTATTACATAACATTGGCATGATACTAGGAATCATTTCCCAAAAGGTCGATCAGTTTAGTTACCTTGAAAATATTAAATACATTCATATGTTTTACATTACATCATGAAATAAAAACATCAACAACATTTTGGACCATATTAAACAGACTTATATCCTTATCCTATCCCCGAATATCAACCAAAAAATACTTCTTCCAATCTTGGAAAAAATAAAACATAAAAATGGGTGAGCTCTGAAGCTCAGTAAGGATAACAATATAGTAGAAACTTTCATAAATAAGAATAAACATTTTAGGAAATATAGAAGACAAAACAAAATCCTTTTAAACATAAACTTCAGCATAATATGGAAAAGATAAAATCAAATAACTCCATTTAATTATTCACATAGATATTCTACTAGTTAAATAATCACATGCAATATCAATAGCCACTTTCATAATGATGGAATGCATAATGATAGACTTCATAACCACATAGTCTCGGCCTTGTGCCAAGACTAGAAATAAAATTTTATCGAGGCCTTGTGCCAAGACACTATTTTGTCTCATGAGACATAACGATGCATCTAAGAGTTATAATGGGCTCCACTTATCACTTACTACGTCTAATGCATTCCTTGTATGAAAATGATTAAACATAACATAAACATTCATATTAAAACTAGCATATGAAATGTCAACACTTTATCCATAAACCATGAATGGTATAAAAATAGTACATTCATAGTAAAATATATCACAAAACATTCAATACAATAGAGAAGATTGGTATCATAATAAATCAACTTCAAACAAGTTTAAAATTCATCAATGTATCTCAACATAGATCAAATCAAATGTTTTTGAGAGATATATCTATTTATATTTTAAAATAATTTATAATTAATTTAATTATAAAAGAAAACATTTATTTTAAAAATATTCTTATAATAATTTAAAGGAAGCTTAGAAGGTGTTATAATGGTGGAAAATAGCCATAATCGCTGTATAAGTTAAAAACATTCTTTACATAATTTTGTCGAAAAGGTTATAAAAGACACTGTTTGGAAAACGACAAAAAGATTCCTTTAAAAAAAATTAGAAAAATTCAAACAATGGTAAAATTGAATTTAACCCATATTCAATGAAATTGTAAAAATGTTTTGAAATATATTTTTTAGAAACATGGATGTGGATGATAAAAAGGTCCCAGTAGATACTCACGTATAAACAACCTCGGATAATGAAGCGATTATGGAATTAACCCTTACCTTGTACTTTTTCTTATTTGAGAGTACAATAACCTTATGTGTAATAGTTAAATAAATATTATTAAGTTATACAAGAATTATATACATAAATATTATATCATATTTGATCCTTTAATATTTCTTTTTAAATAATATTTCAGTAGTATCATCGTTTCAAGTGTTAACTGATTCGTTTTCATTTATATGCTAGGTTACGTAAGACATGTTAGTTATGGATAGGATATATTTGATTAATATACATAATGATATTATGTTAATAAAAATTATTTTTAATCATAAAATGAAAATTATTCGTGAATTATTACGATGGGGAATTAATCTCATCGCGTTCATGGAGATGGTAATCTGTACGTATGCACGAGCGAAAATATCAATATATTGATGGTGAAATCATATGTAATTAGATGGTATATCATATATAAAGAACCATTAACATGTTATATTTATTATTTACATTAGTTATACTCATTATTATACCCATCCAAATAATGAAGTGTTTGAATAACAAACTATACCACGCTGTGGAGACGGTAAGTCGTACGTACACATGTATGGTGACTTTTTCATTCATATGATTGATAGAATAATGAATATGGTTGAACAATTTTTATAATAACATAATATCATATATAAGATACTGGAGTTATTATTTTATAATGGAAACAACAAAGAAATTATAAGTGGAAGAAGAAAAGAACTTTAAAGAGGTGATTAAATATTTACCTCTTCTTCGGGTTCTTCCTTTTGACAAGATCAAAGGGCTCCTTATTTTGGATTTATGTAAAAAGTAATACCTATAAGATTAAGGTAGGAAAGCTGGGAGGATATTTGGGTAGGTTTTGGCCATGGAAATTGGCTCTGGAGGTGTGAAATTAAGAGAAGGGTGAGTACCCTTTTATAAGAGTGGTGAGGGTCACTTTAGGAAAAGCTTGAAATATTATTTTATAAAAAAATATTTTTTGGTTTCTAATGGATCCAAAATGATTTATTTAGAGTATATGGTGAGGATGGGTCTAAAACCTCTCAAACAATAGATTTTATACAGGTTTGGGTAACCCTATTAACCTTATCTATTTAGATTTAACTCTTAGTTATATAGTTTTTCATTTACCATGTCTCTTTGTATTTTTAAATTATATGGTTAATAAACATACTATAACTAGACAAGAGAACCCCAAGTGGTTCATTATTTATATATATAACCTTATCTAAGTCCTTTGGATTATCCTTAGATTTTTAAGAATATTATATCAATTAATAGTATAGTATTTGTTTTAAAAGCTCAATTATGTCAATTTTGACACTATTTAGTATTTGGTTTTTGTGAAAATAATAACAACATGATTAAATCAAAAAAATATTTAATAACATCAAACATGTAATATTAAACTATAAAATTAGTTTAATTCATCAAAAGTCTCAAATTACATTTATTTGGATATTTATAATATCAATTATTTTAATCTTTCATTAATAAGGTTATTACTACATCATCATTGTATCATATATAAATTTAATTATTTAATGTCTAAAAATTATAATTAAAATTTAATTATACATTAAATAATTTTAGATCTTTAATAAATATTTATAGTGGAATTTATCTTATGTATAACCTTATATTAAAAATGTTTTAGTTATTAAACATTGAATTTAACACTTTTGACTCTTCTTTAAATAAAATAATAATAAAGGTCATAATCTAATCCGAGTGGACCAAAGGGGGTCATATATTATTACTAAGGTTGTTTTTGGTATAATTACACTTATAAATTAGAATTAGTACAAGTTTTAGGGTAATTATAATATCATTTTTACACTTAATTACCTTATTTACTTTTAACCGTGGTAAATAAATGTCAAAAGTTATTATTCACCAAAAATTATTTTCATCTTATTGAACCACATTTTACATACTGGTATTAATTGTGTCTATGGGATTTTTGAAATTCAACATACAGAAGTGCTAAAATTAGGATTTATTAAAATTTTCAAATGCTCCTAGAAGGTGGGTAAAGGACGGTAAAAAGTTCAATATCATTTTATACATCTAAACTTATTATAAAATTACTCCCATGAATTACATTGAAAATATATAGGTATTATGTATCTATTTTGACCTAAAATAAATTTAAAAAAATAACTAATTACTTAAATAAAAAATTCAGTTTTAAACATTAAGAGAGTGTTTTTCACTATTCATCAAAAATTGAAAGTTTTCAGAAAAATAAAACAAATTCACCCTAATGTAATTTTGATATTCTGAATCCAAAAATGAAGTCCATTTTGAAAAATAAAATTAATAAAATTTCAAAATGTGGATATTACTATTCATAATAGCTACTTTGATTGGTCATGGTGTGTTAAAACTCCAAGTTGCGTACAACGAAAGCTACTGCATTATTCGAAGGATAACATACCATGGAAGCTTAGGGTGTTCGATTCTCCCCTCCTTAAAATTATGTTTCACTCAAAATTTCTAGAATATTATTACATAAAAATATTCGGGTGGTTCTTCATCATATGTTCCTCATGTTCCCATGTTGCCTCTTCCATCTTAAGGTTTCTTTATAGAACTATTACCACACAAGTCATCCAGTTTCTAAGCACTTGTTCTCTGGTATCAAGAATTTTGACATGATCTTCACAATAAGATATATTATGTTCAAGTTCAATTTCCTCATAGGTGAGTACATGCATTGGGTCAGGGATGTATTTTCTCAACAGTGATATGTGGAACACATCATGAACATTGGAGAGACCTGGAGGCACTGCCAAATGATAAGCTACAACTCTGATTCATTCTATAATTTCAAAAGGTCCGATGTACCTGGGACACAATTTACCCTTCTTACCGAAACGTAGAACACTCTTCCATGGAGTTACCTTCAAGAAAACATGGTCTCCTACTTGAAATTCCAAATTTTTCCTTCAGTTATTGGCATAGCTCTTTTGCCTACTTTGGGTTGCTCTGATGTGGGTTTGGATAAT
The DNA here is from genome assembly GCA_963277665.1 of Viscum album. Taxonomy (NCBI): domain Eukaryota; kingdom Viridiplantae; phylum Streptophyta; class Magnoliopsida; order Santalales; family Viscaceae; genus Viscum; species Viscum album. The sequence continues at coordinate 1,910,804,727 of OY728158.1, forward strand.
CTTCACTTTTTCCATTGTTTCCATAACAAGTTCTAGGCCTACGAGTTTTCTTCCACCAATATCATCCTAACAAGTTGGTGTGCAACATATCTTTCCTTATAATGCTTCATATGGTGCCATGTGAATACATGAAGGGAAGCTATTATTATAAGAAAATTTTACCAGAGGAAAATATTGATCTCACATACCTTGAATGTCAAGTGATCAAGATCTCAACATGTCTTCTATGGATTTTAATAGTTCGTTCTGATTTCCCATCAGTTTGAGGGTGGTAAGTAGTGCTCAAGTAAAGTTCAGTTTCTAGGGCTTTCTAAAGACTTTTCTTGAATATTAATGTAAAACAGGGATCATGATCAGAAACAATCGATAGGGGTACTCCATGAAGTCTTTAAACATCATTAATATATAGTCTTGCTAAATGTTTAAGTGTTAAATCTTCTCTTATAGCCAGAAAATGTGTTTACATGGTAAAAAGAACAACAAGGACCCATATTGCATCATTTCTTCTATGAGTCTTTGGTAGTCTCGTGACAATTTCCATCAAAATATAATCCCATTTCCACTCAGGTATGGTATGAGGTTGCGTGAATCCTCTTGGATTTTTTCTTCTAGTATTCACTTGTTGGAAAACCATACATCTCGACAAAAAAACAGAAATATATCTCTTCATGATGTCCCACAAAAAATGTTCTTTCAAATATCTATACATCTTAGTGCTATTAGGGTGTAGAGAGAAATTAGATCTATGAGCATCATCCAAAAATTCCCTTTTTAGATTAGGTATATCCGGAACACAATGTATCTTCCCAAATTTCAAAATTCCATCTTCATATACGAAGTCGATCAATCTCCCATCATTCACAGCTTTAATTTTCTTTTGAAATTCCTCATCATGTGCCTAAGAACTTTTTATCCATTATAGTTAAGATGGTTGGAAAAGCATTTGAAAAAGTATTGTTGTTTCACCTTCCATAGTTATTCCCATACCCATCTTTACTAGATCCGTTTAAATAGGATCCTTTTCAACTCTCATCTTGTTCAAAACTCCATGATCCATTCTGATCAAAGCATCTTCCACCTTATTTTCCTTTCCTGGGTGGTAGTGTATAGTGAAATTATAATCCTTGAGTAGTTCAAGGCATCTCCTTTGCCTCATGTTGAGTTAATTTTCTGAGAAACTATACTTCAAACTCTTGTGATCATTATAAATCTCACATTTTTCAAAATAGAGATAGTGTCTCCATATTTTCAGAGCAAATATTACAGCTTCTAACTCAACATCATTAGTGGGATAGTTTTGTTCATGTATTTTTAGCCATCATGATGCATAGGCAATAACTCTATCATTCTGCATAAATACACAACCAAGTCCTTTCTTTGAAGAATCACTATAAATAAAAACCCCATCATTCCTCGATGGTAGAGTCAAGATAGGAGAATTAACTAATCTTCTCTTTATTTCTTCAAAACATTCTAAACACTATTTTCTTCAAAAAAATTTAACCCCTTTATGTGTGAGCTAAGTTAATGGGTTAGCCAACCAAGAAAAATTCTGGACGAAACGTCGATAATAACATGCTAAACCAATAAAACTGCATACCAAAGTCATACTCGTATTTGCTAGCCATTCTTGGATTGTATTGGTCTCTAAATGATCAAATGAGATTCCATCCTTAGAGATAATATGGACAAGAAAAGAAATCTCTTGAATCCATTATTCACTCTTTCTAAACATTCCTTATAATTCATTTCTTCGTAGGGTTTTTAGAATATTGTGCAAGTGATTTTCATGATCTTTGTAGCTTTTTGAATATACTAAGATATCATCAATAAATACCACTATAACATCATCTAGATATTACATTAAAAAACTATTCATTAGATCCATGAAGATAAAGGGTGAATTAGTCAATCCAAAAGTCATTACTGTAAACTTGTAATGCACATACCTAGTTCGAAATACTGTTTTCAGAATTTCTTCCTTCTTCACACACAAATGATGATATCCAGATCAAAGGTCAATCTCTGAAAAATCAAGAGCTCCATGAATTTGGTCAAATAAATCATCAATTCAAGGTAGGGGATACTTGTTATTTATTTTTATAGAATTAATCTCCCTATAGTCAATGCACAACCTCATACATCCATCATTCTTATTAACAGAAAGAAATAGGGCTCCCAGAGAGAAACACTTGGGAGAATAAATCCTTTATTACTCAATTACTCTAGTTATTTCTTTAGTTCCACTAATTCCATAGTGGCCATTCTATAAGGGGTCTTCTATATGGGCCTTGAACCATGAATTAAATAAATGGAAAACTCAATTTCTCGTTCTGGAGGATGTCCAGGTAAATCCTCCGGAAACACATCAACATATTCTTGCACAATAGGTACATCCTATATTCAAAAATTCTTTTCCTCACCCATAGTTATTTCAATATCTTAATCCCCAATAATTGAATTTAGTATAGCTATTGGGGGTGGATCTTGATAAGAATCAGGTGGTGACGTTTCTGCTCTAAATATAAGGTACTCCTTATCATCATCAAAAATTGTAACCTCCTTCTTATTACAATTAATTTTCAAATCATGGACTGAAAGCCAATTCTTTCCAAGGATTATATCAAATTCAATCATGGGCAAGACAATGAGATCAGAAGATAATGGACATTTATATGCCCTAATAGGAACTAATTCACAAAACATATTTGCAATGATACTTCCCTTAGGTGTATTGACTGAGAACTTCCTTGTTAAGTCAAATTGAAAATATCTAAGATTCTTAGAAAACTAGGAAGATATGAAACAATGTGATGATTGAGAATCAAATAAATCATTGGATAAACATGAGGAAACCATTAAATTACCTTCCACCACATCTTTCAGAGCTTCAACCTCAGTATTAGTGATCTCATAAGCTTGGCCTTTCTCGCTTGGCCTTTTTGTGGTAAGTTCTCTTGATGCTTAAGACATTAATTTTCATAATTCCCATTTTCTCTACAATTGTAACATTCAACACTGACAATATCTTTCTTCCTCTTACAATCATGATCTTGGGGGCCTTTTTCACTAGACTTGTAACAGACTCTCAATCCCTTCAAGAAAGTACCGGCGTGTTTCTTCCTACATTTAACACACGATGGATATTCAACTTTTCCCTTATTCACCTTATTTCCATTTCCAGAGTGTTCAGCAGATCTCTTTTTCTCTTTCTATTCTTTAAAGTCATAAGATTTAGATAATTCCTTTTCTGTCTTGATAGTGCATGAGACTGTATCTTTGTACGATGACAAAGATTGTGAGACAAATTCTCAAAGGAGAAATTTTCACGACCCGTCCCAGTGGGGTCCGCGCCGTGACTCCCCAAGCCCGCCTCCAATAGGCCAGGGGATGGTGACTATCACCGAGTAGGCATATCACTAACATGGGAGGTATTGCATAAGTACTTGTACACACGCACTCATCTCCAAGCCCACAAAATCTAAAATGTAAAAAAACCACTGAGGAAAAGAATGCATGCATACAACTAAACACAACCAACAGAGTACGACGAAAGGTAGAGTGTTGTAAAAGTAAACTAGGCCAGAATACAAGCCCATCAAAAACAATAGTCTGAAAACTACAAAGTACAACCTGTAAGCACAAAAAGCTACTAAGACTGCCGCTCGTAGCCGTAGGAATGCCTCAGTCTGTAGGGAACTCAGAAATCTTGGTCCTGTCCTAGTCCACCCGGGACACTTTCAAAAGGTTGTTCATCTGCACAAGACACCAGACGTGCGGGCAAAGCCTGTGAAAGTGTGAGTATAACAATACTCAGTAGAGGACCCCAAAAACCAAAAAGTAGTACACAAAGTAAAGGTACAGTCAGCTATGCACAGTATATGTCTACAGAACATATAAAACAAACCAGATATACTCAAACCCCAAACCCGTGGTCTAGAGACAAGTCACACAACCGCATACCCCGCTAAGGATTCTATTCGAAGATTCCGTGATGCACTCATTCCGGGAGAACACCCTCCACAAGTCTCATTGCTCTGATGCCGTCCGCCTGAGAATTGATGTTCGTCGGGAACCGTCACGAGAGGTAGCTACACCCATTACGGGAGACACACTCCAAAGTGGAAAGGTTACGGTAGATAGAAGCAGTCATTACGGGAGACACACTCGTAAGTGAGAATGATCTCGATACACAGATGAGGATCACCGTCAGGGCCATGGAGTATACCACGACTCATCTAGAATTCACCTGCTAGGTAGAGGATCAACGCCCGGTAGAGTTGGTCACGTCAATGCCTGACTCTACCTAGGGTCTGGAATGGATAGAGGATCTTGATCCGGGCCTCTCGGATGGATGCCTGACTCTATCACAGAAAGTCCTACTGAAGGGATCATAATCCTACATGAGGGAAAGATGCCTGGCCCTCAGGAAAAAACATAGTACATGGCGTGTAGTAAGGAGTACACGCCGTGTTTGGGTAACTGGGGTTGGCTCCGTGTACTCTGGCCATGTGCCTATACACGGTCACCAACCCTTGTACTCCGACCTGTGTAAACTGTACACGGGGTGACCCGCGCTGCTGGCCTCATCTGGCCGTGTGATAGAGTACACAGTTGTGTACTCCATCCCATGTCTCTATCTCCCCGGGATACACGCCGAGCTCCGCGTAGCCGCCTCTGCCAAGCTGTACACACCGAGCCGCCTGAAGCCGTGTAGATCATCTCGTGTCTGTGTACTACCCAAAGTTCACGCCATGCTTCGGGGAAGGTCCAACATGCCGTGTGACTAGGTTCACATGCCATGTGATCCTTCTCTGACCCTGAAACCCTAGCCGCCACTACCAATACCTCACAGTGTGTTCTTCGGATTTACACACCGTGTATTCTGGAAATTTCCAGAAACGGTGCTCTTCACCGGCGAGCCTCATGTGCTGCTCTGATCATCGATCCAGTCGTCTGATCACCGCAACTCTCCCAGGGTTTGGTCTCCCTGACACAAAGAAGCCGCTTCCATCGTTTTCGGGCCTCTGATCGGCTCTGAAAACGTGTTTCGATCTTCTCGCATGAAGAACGCTCGAAGAACACTCTTTCTGATCCGGTCTGATTCATCTTCCGCCATCATCGCCACACCTCCACAAGGTCGTTGTGATGTCGAAATTTTGATTTGGGATCGTTGCGTCGTAGAATAGATGCGCAACGATCTGTTGTTTGTCGCCCTGCAAAGAACGTGAAGAATGCGCGCGAAAAAAAGCAGAAGAAATCCAAATAGAAAAATGAGGAATGAACCTCCACCATTGTTCATCACGGAGTTGATCTGCTCCCGTTAATAGGCTTAAATGGAGCAAGAATCAACAACAACATAAAGCATGGATCAATCCCCATAATCTTCCCAAACAAAATCCCTCCCGAAAGAACGCAAAAATTCGTGGATCAACTTGTCCGTGGTTGATCCACGTTCGTCGTTTAAACTCAAATACAGGAAAAAGAAATCGAAAATAAAAACCCCTACCTTTCAAAAGGTTTGATCGTTGACAAAGGTGTTGTGCTACCGTTGTCGTAGAGATCCTTCAATTTTGGCGCAATGATCCTTGGTTTCGATTCGTTGTCGTTCGTCGTCGAGAATCTACTCAAACGCATCGCGGATTCTGCAGAGGTTCCTCTCTCTACATTTCCAACGACGTAAAATTGGTTAACCCATTAAAAGGGGAACATGTTGGCATTTAATTACGTGGCAGTATTAATGGCATTGACTTGCCATTTCGAATTCATTAAGACGCTCCATTAATTTAGGAAACAGTTGCGTCATTGTCGCGCTGCAGCAGATGTTTTCTTAAATGAAAATAAAATAAACTTGTTAATTTATTTTATTTTTATTTTAGTTAAAACATTCGAAAATTAACTTTTTCCCTAAACCCGCACCGGTCGAGGTTGGCCTCATTCTTAGGTAAAGTCATCATCCCGGACACAAGGGTGCGCTCAGATTTTTAATCGAGGCATCCATTTTGGAAAATGCCATAGCCGCGCACAAGTTCCAACTCACTTAACTAAAAAAAGTTCAAACCACCATTCCGGGCTCACTGGACCTCGGAACGATGTGTTGTCTTCACGCCCGGTCTCGAAATAATTCCATATAATATTTAAGATAATAAATGGAAAAAATCTAAGACATTACATTTTCCCCACCTTAGGGATTTACGTCCCTAAAAAGCCTGAACGAGGGATACTCCAAATGATGAGGGCACTGGGCATGGATCTGAGCCTCCCACTCCCACGTGCTCTCCTGAAGATTCTTGTGCTTCCACCGGACGCGCACCAAGGGAATCGATCGCCCATGAAGGATCCTCTCCTATAGATCCTCGATCTCCACTGGGTACTCAGCAAAGGTCACTCTATCCTCGATGTCCAGCTCGCCCCAGTCGATGACGTGCGATGGGTCATGCACGTACCTCCTTAGATGTGACACGTGGAAGACATCATGTACCCAATGCAACTGTGGCGTTAGATCTTGGTGGTACGCCACCTCACCAAATCAGCATAGAATCTGGAAAGGTCCGATGAACATCAGAGATAGCTTGCCGCCTCGGGAAAATCTCTGCAACCATCGTCGAGGTGAGACCTGAAGAAAGACGTGGTCTCCCTCCTCAAACTCCAGAGGTCTCTGTCATCTATCAGCATAAGATTTCTACCAGCTCTATGCAGTCTTCATCTGCTCTTGGATGATCTGCACCTTCTCTATGGTATCTCTTAGTAACTCTAGACTCATGAGTGATGACTCTCTAGGGTCGGTCCAGCAAAGCGGTGACCGGTAGGGTCTCCCATACAAGGCCTCGAACGGTGCCATATCAATGGTGGAGTGGTAGCTGTTGTTGTACGCAAACTCCACCAGTGGTAGGTGGTCCTCCCAAATATGACCAAAGTCCAAGATACAGGCTCGCAACATATCCTCCAGAACCTAAATGGTCCTCTCCGTCTGACCATCCGTCTGGGGATGAAACGCTGTGCTCAAGCGTAGCTGAGTCCCAAAAGCCTCCTGCAATCCCTTCTGCAACCATGATGTGAAGCGGGAGTCTCGTTCTGAGACTCTAGTCGAGGGTACGCCATGAAGCCGAACTATCTCATGCATGTAGCGGTGTCCCAATATCTCTACGGAACTCTGCTCCTTAATATCTAAGAAGTGGGCAGACTTGGTGAGTTGGTCAACGATCACCCAGATGGAATTGTGCCCCTTGGACATCCGTGGTAATACCGTCATGAAGTCCATTGATATTCCATACCACTTCAACTCTAGAACTTCTAGGGGTGAGCTAACCCTACTAGAACCTGGTGCTCAACCTTCACCTGCTAGCATGTGAGGCATCGAGAAACGAACTCTGCTACTACCTTCTTCATGCCTGACCACCAGAACTGCCGTCAGAGATACTGGTACATCTTTGCCACTCCAGGATGTACCACCAAAGGGGATGTATGGAACTCCCTCAGGACCTCCTCCTGGAACGCCACTGGTACAACAGTGCATCCTCCGAAAAGAAGTATGTGCTCCCCACCTTACGAGTATCCATCAGGAGTATGTCATGTGGATAACTGAGCATGTAATGCCACACAGTCTTCATCCCCAAGTTGTGCCTCCCAAACTCGCTGTAAGAGTGGAGGGGTGAAAACCATCAACTGTAGGTAAGCTGTATCCTCTCCATCCACAAAGTATAATTGTAACATGGTGAACTGTTGTGTCACCTAACTCAATAGTTGTGAGCTCGACCTTCTGCTGAGGGCATCTGCCACCTTGTTCCCCTTTCCAGGAGTATAGATAATCTCAAAATCATAGTCCTGGAGGAACTATAGACAATGTCTCTGCCTCAGATTCAGATCCTTCTTTGAGAAGATGTACTTTAGGATCTTGTGGTCAGGGAAGACAATGAATTATTCGCCCATAAGGTTATGTCGCCGCATCTTAAATGAGAAGACTACTTCTGGTAACTCAAGATCATGGGTCACATAGTTCTTCTCATGCGGACTAAGCTGGCGTGAACCATAATAAATCACTGTATGTCGCTGCATCAGGACACAACTAAGCCCGGTCTTTGATGTGTCGCAGAAAACTACGTACCTGACACCCTCCTCCGGCAATCTGAAGGTTGGGTCACTCATCAAACTCTATATCAACTTCTTGAAAGCCTATTGGCACTTTTTTTCCCACATGAAGGGTTTCCCCTTCTTGGTCAAGGCTGTCATCGGTGCTGATATCCAGGAGAAGTTAGGAATGAATCTCCGGTAATATCATGCCAACCCAAGAAAGCTCCGCACCTCTATCATGCTCCGAGGTGGATCCCATGCTAACAAAGCCTCCACCTTGGCTGGGTCCATAGCTACTCTATCTGCTGAGATGACATGTCCCAGAAAGTGGACCTCCTGAATCCAGAACTGACAGTTTGAGAGCTTCCCATAAAGCTGGTGCTCCCGAAGTACATCTAGATCCATCTGCAGGTGTCTCGAGTGCTCCTCCTCTGACGCCGAGTACACAAGCATATCATCGATGAAGACCACTATAACCCGGTCCATGTAAGACTGGAAGATCCAGTTCATCAACCTCATAAACACTGTAGGGGCGTTCGTCATGCCAAACGGCGTCATCAAGTACTCATAGTGACCGTAGCGACATATGAAAGCCATCTTCAGTATATCCTCATCCCGCACTCATAACTGGGGATAGCCTGATAGAAGGTCAACCTTAGAGAACCATTGTGCCCCTCTTAGCTGATCTAAGAGGTCATCAATTCTTGGCAGTGGATACTTGTTCTTCACCATCACCTGGTTCAGGCATCGGTAATCCATGCACAACCTTAGAATCTCATCTACCTTCTTGACAAACAAGACTGGAGCCGCCCAGGGGGAGATGTTGGGTCTCACGAAACCCTTGCTCTTCAAATCCTCCAACTGCACGCTCAACTCGCGAAGCTCTGTAGGAACCATCCGATAATCCGATGAGGAAATCAGTTTCGTCCCGGGGTGTAAGTCGATGCAGATGTCAATTTTCTGACGGGGATTTAACCCTAAAACATCTCCTGGAAAGACGTCCTCATACTCCGCCACCACTGCTGGGAACTGAGATCTTACAACATCTAATGCTCTGAGGGTAAGGCTAGCCAACTCATGAGTGATCGGCTGCACCCTCCTATGCATGAGCCCATTTTGTGCTGCCTGGGTTTCCTTTTCTCCGACAAAGGAAAACCTTATTCCATCACGGCGGACACACCGCACCCTTCGCCTAAAACCGTCAATCTTGGCATGGACATAAGATAACCAATCCTTACGGAGAATGATGTCGTAAGTCCTTGACGCTACCACAAAGAAGTTCCAACCAAAACTCTCACCTCTAAGGGTAAGATCACACTATCTGCAAAGGTGTGTGATCGTCGCATCTCCTCCCGTAGGTGTTTCCAAGCGTAAGGATCGAGTCAACGGTTCTACCGGAATCTGGAGGTTTTTTACAAGGTATGTGGCTATAAGGGAATGGCTGGAACCTGTGTCTATGTGTACGGAAGCTAAGGTAGAAAAGACACAGATTATACCTCGAATCATCCCTGGAGCCCCTGGGTCATATGCCTTGACTGCATGCAGCTGTCCCCGTCCCTGTCCCCCATCTCCCTGAGCCTGGTGCGGACCTCCTAGCGGTGGTGGTGGAAGTAAGTCAAAGCATCTGCCACCGCCCGCAGCTCTCCCTGCTCCTCTGCCACGTCCCCCACCTGGTGGGTCACCCTGCTCTGTTCTCTACCTCTGCCACGGAGGTCCATTCACCACTTCCCTGTCAACAGCTCGACGGGTCGGGCAATCTCTAGCAAGATATCCTCTACCGTCTCATCTGTAGCATCACTTCTCCCTAGGATGAATGGATCCAGCCTGAGAGCCATGGACTGTCAATCCCTGTCCTAGGTCCTCTTATGATGTCTCCCGCGTCCAGATACATGTTCTTGACGTCGGATCCCTACTGCTGGTGTCTCTGCACCTTTCTGCCTACTGCTGACTGTCGGTGGCTGTCTCTGATCTACCAAGAAGCTCTGGATCACCAAGGCTCACTCGAGCACTCTAGCATAAGTCTAAATTCATAGAGGCATGACACTAGCTCAGATGTCATGCCGTAGACCTCGCTCGAAGGTCTGGGATTTGAAGTAATGATCCCTGACCATATCCATCAAGTACCTGGCGAGGTTGGTGAACCTCAATTAATAGTCATCCACCGTCATACTGCCCTGCTGGAGCTGAAGAATCTCTTGTATGCGCACAGCTCTTAGCGTAACCTGATAGAACTCCTCCATGAAGAGTCGCTCAAACTCCTTCCACGAAAGATTATCCTCATCGTGAGTCTATGTGGTCAGACTCCACCATCATCTCGTCGAACCCTAAAGAAGGCTCTCTCCTCGGATCACCATCTGGTCTGCTGGGGTACTCACTAGACGGAAAACTCTGGTCATTGCCTCAATCCAGTCCTCAGCCGCTTGAGGGCCGGGCTCGCCTCGGAACCTGAGGGGTCTCTGTCTCTAGAACTCATGGAGAACGCTAAGCCTGCGCTCCTTGCCGGTCGGTAATTCAGGTACCACTGGCTGCTCCACTGGTGGTGGTATAACAGGTGCACCACCTGGAGGCAATGCCTGGGGATCTGGTCCCTGTATCGAAGCCTCGTCACTGAGGGGGTCATCCTCATGATCGTGCTGCTGAATCATGGCGGGTATGTGTCACAGAGGCATCCTGTAAAGAAACACGATGTGTCACGGTAAATGAGTATATCTGGATAGATGACACCATGGACATGGAAAACACAACCCATTCCTATATAATGCATGTACCTTTAATTTCCCTAAAACCAGTGTTTTTGTGAACTGGGCTGAAAGGCAGGTTATCTGAGTCCTGGTGTATGGATACGTCGGCCGCCGCACCAACACTGTGGTCTCTGGCCTGAAAACCAAACCTGAAACACTCAACACTGTTTCCCCAAACCAAAATCATGGAATCTTGGTCCTAAGGTAGAACCGACCACCTCTCATACCACTCTATCACAACCCGTCCCAGTGGGGCCCGCACCGTTACTTCCCTTGCCTGCCTCCAATAGGCCAGGGGCTGGTGACTGGCACCGAGTAAGCATATCACTAACATGGGAGGAATTTCCTAAGTACCTGTACACACACACATCTCCAAGCCCACAAAAGATGAAATGTAAAAAAACCACTGAGGAAAAGAATTCATGCATACATATAAACCCAACCAACAGAGTACGATGAAAGGTAGAGTGCTGTAAAAGTAAACTGGGCTAGAATACAAACCCAAAAAAACCAAGAGTCTGAAAACTAAAAAGTTCAACCTATAAGCAAAAAAAGGTACTAGTACTGCCACTCGTAGCCGTAGGAACACCTCAGTCTGTAGGGAACTCAGAAAGCTCGGTCCTATCCTGGTCTTCCCTGGACTCTGTCAAAAGTCTGCTCATCTGCACAAGACAACAGACGTGCGGTCAATGGCTGTGCAGGGGTGAGTATAACAATACTTAGTAAAGGACCCCGAAAACCACAAAGCAGTACACAAAGTAAAGGTACAGTCAGATATGCATAGTATATGTCTACAGAACATATAAAACAAACCAGATATACTCAAAACCTAGACCCGTGGTTTAGAGACAAGTCACACAACCGCATACCTTGCTAGGGATTCTGTTCAAAGATTCCGTAATGCACTCATTCCGGGAGAACACACACCTTGAGTCTCATAGCTCTGATGATGTTCTCCCGAGAATTGTTGTTCGTCGATAACCGTCACTAGAGGTAGCTACACTCATTACGGGAGAAACACTCCTGAGTGGAAAAGTTATGGTAGATAGAAGCACTCATTATGGGAGACACACTCCTGAGTGGGAAAGATCTCGATACACAGATGAGGATCACTTCCAGTTCCGTGGCGGATACCACGACTCATCCGGAATTCACCTTCTAGGTAGAGGATAAACCCCCTATATAGTTGTTCACGTCGATGCTTGACTCTACCTAGGGTATGTAATGGATAGAGGATCTCGATCCGGGCCTCTTGGATGGATTCCTGACTCTATCACAGAAAGTCATGCTGAAGGGATCATAATCTTGTGTGAGGGAAAGATGCCTGACCCTCAGGTAAACGAGAAGAAGATGCACTAACCCAAACTAAAGATTTCCAATGCATGGTGAACAAAAGTACCAAGCTGTTTTCCAAAAAGTACACGGTGTATAGAAATGATACACGTTGTGTTGTCCGCCCCGGGGTACAGCCCGTGTACATTGGCTCGTGTCGTGAGACTGGTCGTGTAGAAAAACATAGTACACAATGTGTAGTATGGAGTACACGCCGTGTCTGGGTAACTGGGGTTGGATCAGTGTACTCTGGCCATGTGCTCGTACACGGTCACCAACCCGTGTACTCCGACCTGTGTAAACTATACACGGGGTGACCTGCGCTGTTGGCCTCATCTGGCCATGTGATGGAGTACACGGTTGTGTACTCCATCCCGTGTCCGTGTCTCCCCGGGATACACACTGAGCTCCGCGTAGCACCCTCTGCCAAGCTGTACACGCCGTGCCACCTAAAGCCGTGTAGATCATCCCGTGTCAGTGTACTACCCAAAGTACACACCGAGCTTTGGGGAAGGTCCAACACGCCGTGTGACCAGGTCAACACTCCGTGTTATCCTTCTCTAACTCCGAAACCCTAGCCGCCACCACCGGTACTACACAACGTGTTCTTCGGAATTACACGCCGTGTATTCTGGAAATTTCCAGAAATGGCGCTCTTCACTGGCATGCCTCCCATGCTGCTCTAATCATTGATCTGGCCATTCGATCGCTGCAAATCTCCCAGGTTTTGGTCACCCCAACACCACAAATCTTCTTCCGTCGTTTTCGTGCCTCTGATCGGCTCCGAAAATGTGTTCTGATCTTCCCGCATGAAGAACTCTCGAAGAACGCTCTTTCTGATCCGGTTCAATTCATCGTCTGCCATCGTTGCTGCACCTACACAAGGTCATTGCGATGTCTAACCTTTGATTTGGGATCGTTGCATCGCAAAAAGGATGTGCAAAGATCCCTTGTTCGTTGCCCTGTGAAGAACGCGAAGAATGTGCAGAGAAAAAGGAGGAAGATATCCATAGAAAAAAATGAGGAACGAACCTCCGCCATCGTTCATCACGAAATTGATCCTTTCCCGTTAATAGGCTTAAACGAAGAAATAATCACCAAAAAAATAAAGCATGGATCAATCCCCATAATCTTCCCAAAGAAAATCACTCTCGCAAGAACATACAAATCTGCGGATCAACTTTTTCGTGGTTGATCTGTGGTCATCATTTAAACTCAAATATGGGGAAAAGAAATCGAAAATAACAACCCCTACCTTTATAAAGGTTCGATCGTTGATGAAGGCGACGCACTGTCTTTGTCGTCGAGATCCTTCAATGTCGGTGTAACGATCCTTGGTTTCGATTCTTTGTCATTCGTCATTGAGAATCAGCTCCAACGCGCCACGGATTCTACAGAGGTTCCTCTCTCTACATTTCCAACGACGTACAATTTCTTAACCCATTAAAAGGGGAAAATGTTGGAATTTAATTATGTGGTAGTATTAATGGCGTTGACTTTCCATTTCGAAGTCATTATGATGCACCATTAATTTAGGAAATAGATGCGTCATTGCCGCACTGCAGCCGATGTTTCCTTAAATGAAAATAAAATAAGCTTGTTAATTTATTTTATTTTTATTTTAGTTAAAAAATCCGAAAATTAAGTTTTTCCCTCGACCCACACCGGTCGAGGTCGGCCTTATTCTTAGGTAATTTCGTCCTCCCGGACGCAACAGTGTGCTCAGATTTTTAATCTGGGCATACGGTTTGGAAACTGCCATAGCCATACACAAGTGTCGACTCAGTTAACTAAAAAAAGTTTAAACCACCATTCCAGGATCACTGGACCTCATAACGATGTGACGTTTTCATGCCCGGTCTCGAAATAATTCCATATAATATTTAAAATAATAAATGGAAAAAATCTGAGACATTACAGAAATGGTTTTATCCCATCAAAGAATTGATCAATCTTACTCCTTAGGTTTCATATATAACTTTTTTCATTTCTTTCTGACCGTGTAAATTTTGCCTCATAATTTTCAACATTCTCATCCTCCTTTTGCCTCAGACTCAAAAATTGTATTTCGATATCTGTTCGATGGTCACAAGGAAAGTATTTGTCTATGAAAATATCTTTAAACTCCCACTATTCCATGTTTTATACTTCTTCATCTTCCTTTTTGTTTTGGATTAATGACCACCATTGATCTTCATATCCCGTGAGGTGATAAAATGCCATGAAAGGTTTTTCAATTCGTTACTCCCAAAAGAATAAAATATTTTCTCCAAAGAACTTCTCCATTTCTCAGCTACTAAAGGATTTTTACTCCCATTGAATGTTGGTGGTTGTTTCCTCATGAAGTGATCTAAAATTGATCCTCCATGTTGTGGATCAGGGTGCTTCATATGGGTAAGGTTATTATTCATAACCTGAGTGAGTTATCCCAGTATGGTGATAATCCTATCAGCACCAATTGCACTACCAGCACCACTACAATTATCTTGAGTATGAGGTCAATCCCTACATGGATTATGTGTATTGATATGGTTTTAATTCCTTCTGCTAGGAGACATTTCTAAAAAATGGCATATACAAGATTAGTTTATGAATCGCAATACATAATTCCAAACTTGTAAAACACTTATCATAAATTGAATAGTTTATGGATATAATCCATAATCATAAAAAAAATTCTTTAAGGAAGTATATACTCATAAACCCTTCATAATGGTTTGTAAAGAAAATGATAATTATACTAGGCATATCCACTGGGATTGTTGTAACCTAGAGTGCAGTAAGGCCCAATGTCATGCACTAGTTTCCATTAGAGTCTAGCTCAAATTGGTGTTTTTGGGTTTTACCTCTAGGTACATATATACCAGAGCCTCCTCTACCAGCTTGTATCTAGACTGGGATGTATTTCTTAGGAAACTCACAAAATCTCTACATTACCAAAATTCTAGTATGTTCTTCTATACTAATCATCAATGTCTATCTTAGGGTAATGTTCTCTAATTAGGGTTTTTCTAAATCTAGAATCCAAGGTTCGTACGAAACTACCTTTGATACCAAATGTAATGCCCCAAACCCAGTTACCTAGAGTCGGTGCATTATTACATAACATTGGCATGATACAAGGAATCATGTCCTAAAAGACCAATCAGTTTAGTAGTCTTGGTAGTACTAGATACATTCATAAGTTTAATATTACATAATAAAATAAAATCATCACCAACATTTTTCCCCCTTTTTAACACACTTATATTCTTATCCTTACCCTGAAGGTCAACCAGGAAATACTTCTCCACATCCTGGGAAAAATAAAACATTCAAAGGGGTGAGCTCAGATGCTCTGTAAGGATAAAAATATAGTGGAAACTTTCATAAATAAGCATAAACATTTAAGAAAACATATAAGACTAAAACAAAATCCTTTTAAACTTAAACTTAAGAATAATATGGAAAAGATAAAATCAAATAATTCCATTTACTTATTCACATGGATATTCTACTAGTCGAATAATCACCTGCAAAATCAATAGCCATATTCATAATGATGGAATGAATAATGCCAGAATTCATAACCTCGTAATCAAGGCCCTATGCCATGACTACAAATAAATTTTTTCTAATGCCTTGTGCTGAAGCACTAGTTTGTCTAATGAGACCTACCAATGCATTGAGGGGCTATAGCAGGCTTCACTTGTCTCTTTCTATTTTGAAATCTTTTAGAAGTCATGTAATTATAAAAGAAAACATGTATTTCAAAAATATTCTTATAATCTTTTAAGGGAGGCTTTGAAGGTGTTATAATGACAGAAAATAGTTGTACCCATTGTATAAGTTAAAAACACATTATTTCCTTAATTTTGTCAAAAAGGTCGTAAAGGACCTTGTTTGGAAAAAAATGGAATGATTCCTTTATAGAACTTTTATAAAAAGTCAAAAAAGTGTATAAATGACATTAACCCATAGTCTAGGAAATTGTAAAAAAATTAAAATTTTTATTTATGAAACACGGATGTGGATGATAAAGACGTCCCAGTAGATACTCACGTATAAACAACCTCAGATAATGAAGAGATTGTAGAATTAACCATTACCTTGTACTTTTCCTTGGTGGTGGGTACTTTATCCTCATGTATAATAGTTAAATAATTTTTATTAAACTATAAAATAACAATATACATTAATATGATATCATATATGATCCTCTAATATTACTTTTTTATAATATTTCAGTAGTATTATCATTTTGGGTCTTAACTGATTCGTTTCCCATTATATGCTTGGTTACGTAAGGCATGTTTTTTTATGGATACGATGTATCTAATTCATATTAATAATTATATTATGTTCATAAACATTATTTTTAATCATAAAATGAACATTATTCTTGAATGATTACGATGAGGAATAAATCTCATCGCGTTCGTGGAGATGGTAATCCGTACGTACGCACGAGCGACGATCTCATTATATTGATGGTGAAAGAATATGTAATTGGATGGTATATCATATATAAAAAATCATTAACATGTTATATTTATTATTTACATATTTTATACTCATTATTATACCCATCCAAATAATGAAGTGTTTGAATAACAAACTACACCACGACGTGGAGATGGTAAGCTGTATGTACGCACGTATGGTGACTTTGTCATTCATATGATGGATAGAAAATTGAATATGGTTGTACCATTTTTATAATAACATCATAGTATATATAATATACTGTAGTTATTATTTTATAATGGAAACAACAAATAAAGAGGAAGTGGGAGAAGAAAAGAATTTGAAAGAGCTGATGAAATATTACCTCTTCTTCGGGTTGTTCCTTTTGATTTAATCAAAAGGGATCCTTAGGCTGGAATTATGACCAAACTAAGGCTTCTAGGATTAAGGGAGGAAATTTTTTAGGATATTTGGTCTGGGTATGGCTAAGCCAAATGTCTTTGGAGGTGTGAAATTTAGAGAAGGTGGAGTACCCTTTTATAAGAGAGGTGAGGGTCACTTTATAAAAATATTGAAATATTATTTTATAGTGAAATAATTAATGGTTTATAATGGATCCAAAATGATTTATTTATATGATAAGGTTGGTATGGGTCTAAAATATATCAAAAAATAGGTTTTAGGCAGGTTTAGGTCACCATATTAACATTATCTTTTCAATTTAACTCTTGGTTAAATAGTTTGTCTTTTACAATGTCTCTTTGTATTTTTATATTATTTGGTTAATAAACTTTCTATAACAAGCCACGAGAACCCAAATTGGTTCATTATTAATATATATATATCCTTATATAAGTCCTTTGGTAGAGCCTTATATATTTAGGAATATTAAATCAATTAATAATATAGTATTTGTTTAAAAAACTCAATTATGTCAATTTAGACAATATTTAGTATTTGTTTTTTATGAAAATGATAACAACATGATTACTTTGAAAAAATATTATTTAATCAATAATAAAATGTATATTAACCTATAAAATTAGTTTAATTCATCCAAAGTCTCATATTATATTTATTTGGATATTTATAATATAATTTATTTTAATCTTTCATTAATAAGTTAATTACTACAATATCATTGTGTCATAAATAAATTTAATTACTTAATGTATGAAAATAATAAATAAAATTACATTAGTTGGAAATATTTTTAGCTTTCTAATAAATATTTATAATCAAATTTATCTTATGAATAGCCCTATATTAAAAATGTTTTAGTTATTAAATAGTGAATTTAACACTTTTAACTCTTCTTTAAATAAAATAATAATAAATGTCCTAATATGATCCAAGTGGACAAAATGGGGTCATATTTTACTCTTAATGTTTATTTTGGTCGTATTACACTTATCCAATAGATTTAGGAAATGATTTACGGTAATTATAATATCATTTTTACCCTTAATTATTCAATTTACTTTTAACTCTGGTAAATAAAAGTCAAAAGTTATTATTCCCCAAAAATTATTTTCATAATATTGAACCAAATTTTACTTACTGATATTAACCATGTCTCTTGGATTTTTTAAATTCAAATCACAGAAATTGTAAAATTATGTTTTATGCAAATTTTGAAATTCTCCTAGAAGGTGGGTAAAAGACGGTTAAAAGTTCAATAAATTTTTTATTTCTAAACTTATTATAAAATGACTCCAATGAATTACATTGATCATATATAGGTATTATGTATCTATTTTTACATAAAATAAATTAAAATATAATAACTAATTACTTAAATACAAAAGTCGTTTTTAAATAATAACACAGTGTTTTTTACTATTCATCAAAAATTGAAATTCTTCAGAAAAATACCAAAAATTCACCCAAAGATAATTTTGATATTTAGAATCCAAAAATGAAGTCCATTTTGAATAATAAAATTTAAAAAATTTAAAAAGTGGGTATTACTATTCATAGAGGCTATTTTGATTGGTAATGGTGTGTTAAAACTCTAAGTTGCATACAACGCAAGCTACTACGTTATTCAAAGGGAGATGTACCATGAAATCTTGGGGTGTTACAATATATGTCACTATCATATGTCCACATTATATGCATAGGGAATGTGCATGTTATTCAAACATAAATATATGTGGTATGTGGTGTGTATAGAAATTACATGTTCTATTAACTCTATATTACATGGATGTCATTAAATACATGCCATGTAATGAATACATGATGTGTATTAACTTTGTGTTTTCCATCATGAAAAAATGGAGTGTAATTGATTTATATGTCATGTGGTCTAACAAAACATGTTCTATTTTTACCAATAAACATATGGGGTGAATTTAATGCACACCATGTTTATTTACTACATGTTGACCCATATTTCTGAAGGTTCATCCTAGTGAATTTCACATTCGTATATGAAGTGTACCAACAAGCTACATGGTGTATACTAATGGGATAAATTCCATGTAATCTTATGTTATTTGATATAAATTCACGACATATTAGGATTGGTTCTTCAAATGTTCAACATATATTTTTAACTGATTCTTGGTTAAACGAATGAGATATTGAAATAGATGAATATATTTCAATAATCATATTAAAATATTATATTTATAGAAATAAAAAATAAATTCTAAAAATTTAAAACTATAAAAAAATTAAATGATTATTAATTTTAATGTGACCACTCTAATACCACTTGATGGTTCTTATTATAGTGGAATTTCCTGTTGGGAATTACTTAACTAGATTTGTTTTCATTATCAATAAATAGATACAAGATGTACTAGATGAAGAGTCATAAAAAACAATGAATTAATTTGAAGATTAATTTATATATATGATAGAACCAAAAATAGTGGATCTTTCTCAAGTTAAATTTTTTATTAATTTAACAAACAATAATTAACTCGGTCATTAGAATGATTTCTTCCAAGAAGCATTTGATCATCCAAACATTGTTCTGTTAAATTATTTTCTCCTTTTGAGGATTCTTATATAGAATCCCTCCAGTAGTGATCCATATGTGCTACATTCAATCTCGAATTCTCTATAATGATAATTTGGGTACTAGCATGGTGGTACCAACGGTATTGCATCACACACATTGGTAACTACCAGAATCCCTTCAATCTTATAGGATTGTCTCTTAGTCTCTTCAGCTTGAGAGTAATTGGGAAGAATATCACTTTATTTATTCTTTATAGAAACCCTATATATGTTACTGGTGGATATAAATATCTAAAGAATAATGGAGGGTATTTCACCCAAAAATCATCCAGCCCTTTCACAAATAACATAATGGCGTATATATAGATTAATCCCACAATATACCCCATTCCATATAATTTAATAACATTATTATGTATCTCATGGTGTGCACTTACATGTGTAATGATAAATATAATTTTTAAAGTCTAGAATATAAATATTTTTCGATGAACTAAAAACTCATAATTCATATCCTCTCAACATTTATTGAATTTTCAAATTAACATTTAAAAAATATATTATCCATTGAGTAGAAAAATA
This sequence comes from Viscum album, assembly GCA_963277665.1. NCBI lineage: Eukaryota > Viridiplantae > Streptophyta > Magnoliopsida > Santalales > Viscaceae > Viscum > Viscum album. Next base: position 1,910,824,871 of record OY728158.1, read on the forward strand.
AATATTAATAATATTCATGATCTTGTGAATATATATTTAATTTTAATATTTATGATCAACAAATATGAAGTAAATTCTATTACTCATACTAGAGAATGATATTTATTCAAATAATTAAATAAAATTATAATTTAATTGTGATCAATAAAAAATTTATTTCTGTGAACCTCTAGGATTCTTCATCGATGTCATTAAGTGTATACATATAAAGTTCAATATTAGTTTCTAGCAATAAATAAATGAATTTAAGAGAAATAATTTAATACTTTAATGTCGGTAACCATATATGAATACTTACTTTGTAATATAATCACTTTGTCATGATATATCATAAAGCATGTTTCATACTAGTTTCATAAACCCATATGCTCGAACCCTCTTATTTTACTTCCTGAAATGAAATCACCATTACACCATGATCATGGGATTTAATATAATTGTTCTATTTCAATCAAATGGTCGAGGAATCAACATCAATAAACATGGAAGAAAAAAAATACTTCCTCAACATACTACCACAGATCATGTGATATACAGTGCTAAAATTTATTAGTGTAAATAGAAAGCATTGATAAAATGGTAACCTTTATCAGCATTAGGTAATAGTGCTGATAAAAGTGTACCCTTTGTCTGCACATTTTTTAGCATTGATAAAAGTACCACTTTATGAACTCTTTCCCTAGTTCTGCTAAAAGAAACAATGATTTTTATAACATCTAATAAAAATATTATCAATATATATATAATTATCATATTTATTTTATAAAATTAATGGTTAATTATATAAATTAATTATAAACTGTATATAATTAATAAAAATATGATATATGAATACTTATTTTAATAATTTAGACAATTGTATAAATGAATATTTATTGTTAATAATATGTGATAATTGAATTTATATATTTATATCTATGTTTATATGTGTATATATGTATTAATTAAGTTTTCTGTGTTTTGTGTATGTGTGTATATATATGTTGTACATATGTATATGTAAGTATGTGCGTGAATGCAAGTATATTTTTATGTGCACTTGTATATGTCAGATATAAATATACGCATGTGTATATATGGGTATGTTAATATATAGTATATGTGAATATGTGTATGTATGCTTGTAAAATTAATTTTTTATTTTATTTCACATTTAACATATATATATACATATACATATATATCATTTGTTAAATTATATTTTTGAAAATTATATTGATTTTCTAAAATTTAAACATATTTATTTACAAATTATTATTTATAATTATATTTAATTTATATTGTTAGTATATATTTAATTCCATTTATTAAGTTGTAATATTTTTAGAATGTTTGAAATTTATATTATTAAGTTATATTAATGAACTTTTAAATATTCTCATCATTTTTTAATGTGTTTACAATCATAATAGTTTATAAGATATTAATTCATTTTTTTAAAGGTTGGGTCTATTAAATTTTATTTATTCATTTTAAATATTCTTTCATTTGATATTATTTATTCATTTTTAGTATTTGTTAATTTTTTATTTGTTGTAATTTAATCTTTTTTGAATATTTATTTATACAAATATTTATTTTCTATGAAATATTTTCCATATGTTTGTAACTAATTTAAAAAAATTATTCGTTCTTTATTTATTAAGTTTTAAAATTTAAAATAAGTTTAAAATTTATATAATTTATTTATTTAAATTCATTTTTGATTAATTTTATAATTTAAATAGTCAATATTTTTGCAATTTATTAAATTTTATTTATTAATTTTTAATATTATTTCATTGAATATTATTTTTTCAATTTTTATATTTATTAATTTTTAATATTTTAAAAATTTATTCCTTTTTTTAAATTTATTCATATTTATTAACTCTGTTATAATATTTTTAATTTTTCTGTAATTTATATGATTAATATTTAATAATATTTATTTTTAATATTTTAATGTTTTTAATATATTTTAAATTTATATATTTTATTCTTATAAATTCATTTTTATTTTTATGTTTTTATAATTAATATAATTTTTTTATAATTTTTTAATTTACAAAATTACTAATATCTTTTATTCATTTTTATTCATTTTTATTCATTTTTATTCATTTTTAATTATTTTTATTCATTTTTTGTGTTTATAATTCATGCAGTTATTGTCATGAGTTCACTATTTTACATATTTTTATAATTTATTTAATTTTATTTATTCCTTTTTCATATTATTTAATTTAATATTATTTATTGATTTTTAACATTTATTAATAGGTTATAGTTTTGAAATTTATTCATTTTTTAATATTTTTTAAACATAATTATTTACTAATTTTTAATATTCTTAATATGTTTTTAATGTATATAATTAATATTTTTCAGTTATATTTATTAATCAATAATATTTTTAAAATGTTTAAAATTTGTATAATTATTTTATTTAAATGAATTTTCTAATATTTTCTTCATTTTTGTACTCATTTACAACCAATGTCCTAAATATATCGAATAATAAATAATCATTTACTAATTTTTAATAACCTTATAAAGTTTTTAATTTATATTATTAATATTCATTCAATTTTATTTATTCTGTTGTAATGTTTTTAAATTGATTGAAATCTATATAAATAATTCATTTAAATGCATTTTTTATTTTATTCATTTCAGTATGTGTATATTAATCATGTAATTAATCATAAAAATTTAATTTTTCATTTAATTTTTATATATTAAATAATATTTATTCATTTTTAATGTTATTTTAGTTAATAGTATTTAATCATTTTTAATATTTTTTATTTTTTTCGAATTTAATCATTTTATAATATTTTGTTATAAATATTTTTTTATTTCAGTTTTATTTTTTCAATCATCATCATTTTAATATATATCAATTTTTATTTTTATTTTAATATTTTCTATACTTCATAAAACTTATACATTTTTTTAAAATATTTGACTTTACTTCATTTTTAATTATCTAATTTTACCCATTTTTAACATCCATGCATTTATGTTAATATATTCATTAATAATGTTAATTATTTTTTTCTTTTTTATAATTCATTCATTTTTTATATAAATTCTTTTTTTATTTTTATATTTTATTTTAAAAAATATTTGTTAGCACTTTCAAAAATGAGATAATAGATATTGGTATTATTATTTATATAGTATAAAGAGCATATAAAACATATCTTTATCAATGCTAACATTATCGCAGAGATAAATATAGGTTTTCATCAGTTCTTTTTAGCATTGAAAAAGATATATCTTTATCAGCTCTAGAATATTAGTGCTGAAAAAGTTCGGTTTTATCTGTGTTTTATATTTTAACAATGATAAAAAAAATCTTTATCAGCATTTTTTTAAACAATAATAAAAAAACTTATATTCCTCTAAATAGAATTCTACCAAATAATAGTATCTCTCATTCCATTCAAGCTCTTGAGGAACTGAACTCCCCCCCCACCTGAACCTCTCAAAAGAATCAAACCTCTCATAACCTAAGGAATTTGATTATCTCTACTCTTACTTAGACGACATCAAATATCCTCTCCTTTATTAGGGTTTAATAGATTCATCTCGATTCTTCCCAACTTCAATGTTCTTTTTATTTTATTTACTTGTCACTTTTTTAGATCTTTTAGGTCTATTTAATCATGCGAGTCTTCAAATTTATCATACATGACATGTTATTTTGAAAAAATATCACTCTGATTGCATGTTTCTCATGAATGAATGTTACTTTGGAAGAGATATAGATTCCTTCATTGATGAAACTATCATTTGTGCACTAAGAAAACTCTACCCACTAATCACTAAATAATAATGCCTTTTTTGGGTCCACATAACTCAATTGGTTTTTCACCCATTTCTTAGATACTTTGGCCAATAAAATTGTTGGCTGTAAAATTGTGAATATAGGGTGGTGATATCAAAATATAAGTAGGAAGCATTTTTATAGTGTAGAAAAGGTAATTCACTCCAAGTTCTAGGAATCCTTCCTACTCCCAGGGGCTGAAAATAAAACAATTCTACCAGTTTACTTCCATTAACTAGTTGAAGAACCCCAATCCTTTTAATATCTACATTACAGTGAACACATATGATAGAAATTTTCCGAAAAAAACAACTAACCTTATTTTTATTTTATAACAAATTCTTATAACAATGATACAAAAAAGTGAACGTAAAAAATAATTTGTTTTGGATCATTATTAAGTAGGTTAATTTAGGTTCTTTTTTATTCATTGTTGCCCAGTTCTATAAATTTTATGACATAGTAATTTTTATCCTCATTTTGAATCCATTAGGGGATATTACCACTTTAATTTCAACCTTAGTTCCAATTAGTATGTTCGTATTTTTTTCAATTCTTTCTTTATCTTTACCCCACTTGTATACAATCTGAACACCATTTTATATCATTAAGTCGTTAATATTTTGATCATTTTATTCCAATGGACTCTATCAGTCCATCGCATTGGGATAAACCCTTAGATTCATTCAAACCCTTTTCCAAATTATTGGGACTCCCAAAACTCTCTTTAATTCTCAACTAATACTACCTTTCACTCCTTAAATTGAAATCATGACTATATATCCAAACATCCATATCTACTTCGATCTTTATTAAACCTCACTCCCAGTTTCCACTCTACAATTTTTCTAGATTTTATTCATGAGTTTCTTCAAATGTTGGGTTCTCAAGATAATGTTATTAGATCCAATAAACATTTTCATCATCTATTAAAAGATCACATTTGTATCATAATCATCTTGTAATTGAAACACCACCTGGTTTTCCATGTACGAAGTGATGAAATTAATAAAAATAAACTTCTCACAATTTTTATAATCCTACTTAGAAAATGTATAGAAACCATCTTTGATAAATGTGTTTTGAAATATATGAAACATTAATAAGATTCTTTTTAACTTTATAGATATCGAACATTCCATTCCTTTAATGATTTACACCACTACAAAACAATATCAATATGAATCATTTAGCTATTTTTATATTAGAAAAATGGATTCATGTAGCCTAAATGGTTCATTAATAATGGGCTTTTATGGTTTCAAATATCATACATTCAATGTATTTATTTCATTTGTTAAATATTAATATTACTAAATAAAATAGGATGGATACGAATTGAAAATGGATGGATGAAAAGCGTATTAAAAAAGAGTATGAGGATTGGGTGAAATAGTTCACAATGTTTGTAAAAGACCATGTATATGACCCTTCTTATATCCTCTTTTCATGTTTACATTGTTTCTATTCCAGACTAGTTATTCCATAATAATTGGAAGTACACTTGATATTTTGTGCAATATATCAAGGTATTAAATTTTGGTTTAAACATAAAGAAAAAATTAATATAACTTGTGTTTGGGATAACACTATGTTTTATGGATCATCCGATATGATTACAAGTTTGAATAATGATGAAGATCTTAACAAGGATATGATAACATGCATGAACAATCATGAAGATCATATTGAGGAAATGATAATTACAATTGACGATAAACTTCATGATTGTCTAAAATTATTGGACAAGTTAAAGTATTGTGAAAATACATCATTGTATACAAGTGGTACTAAATATAAATCATTTTTATCCATACAAAAGCTATATAATAAAAAATATTTCAATGGATGAAATTTTTTTATCTTTACTAAACTACATAATCACTTGACCGATATGATCCAAAAAGATTATGATCATCCTAGATGAACATATTATGGTACATGAATTCTATGTTTAATGGGTATGATATCTGAAAGTATGAATTATTGTCTAAACGATAGTACACTATTTCAAAGGGACCATGAATTACATAAAAAATGCTTAAAGTGTGGTGCATCACAATATAATAAAGATTAATCAGGTTCTTATAATGTTTTATGGTACATTCATATCATTAAAAGGTTTATTTTCCTATATGAACGTGAGGAGACTATAAGGTAATTGACATGGAATGCATATATAAAAAATAAATATGGTAAACTTCATCACCTGAAATACTCTCCACAGTGGACTGAAATTGATAACGAGTATCCTAAATTTAAAAATAATCTAAGAAATCAATATCTTTCACTATCTATAGATAGATTGAATGAATTTTGTTTTCCAATAAACCATCATAGTAAATTTTCAGTTGTGTTGTTAAATTATAACTTTCCACCATGGTAATGTATGAAGTGAAAATATTTGATGTTATCACTTCTTATATCATGAAAAAAATTCAGTAATGATATTCATGTTTATTAGGATCCATTAATTAAAGATTTAAAATATTATGAGATTTAGGTGTTACGTTGCATGATTCTTACTGAAATGAAAATTTCATGTTGCGATCCATGTTATACAGGATTATAAATGACTTTCCTTTTTATAGAAATTTTTCAAGATGTGTTATTAAAAGAACTCAAGGGTACCCCATTTATGAACCATGTACGCACTCAATTATGTTGAAACATTCATCGAGGACTTCTTTTCCCAAGAATTTTAGATTTCTACTGTGACATAAATATTGGTCTTTGATTATATAATTCAATGGGATTTAAGAAGAATGTATAACACCATATCCACTAACAGGTATTCAAATATTTGAGAAAGTAAAAGATATGGACAATTATTTTGGTAAACCTTCTTTGAAAAACATTATAAAAACTGGTTTGAAAAAGAGATCACCTTTTTTTGAATTACCATAAAGGAATTGGTTGCATAGCCTAAATATTTTTAATGTCGTACCTATAGAAAACATGTATTTGATAGGGTCATTGGAATATCACTAAATGCACATGAAAAAAAGATGTAATTAAGGCTAGGTTGGACATGATTGGCATGGGGATACAAGATGATTTAGTGTTAATGAAGGTTGAAAGACATTCTTTACTTACTTTAACTACTTATAATCTTTCTAGGAAGGAGAAATGTTATTTTTCAACATTTTAGATAATGTAAAGGTTCCATTGGGGTATTCATCAAATATAAATAATATTGTTTCAATGAATTATATAAATCTAAAAGGCCTAAAATCACATGAATATCATCTTTTGATGCAACATCTAATGATTCTATATTTATATTGAATTTTTTCCTAATAATGACCATCATACATTAATCAAGCACTTTTTATTCTTCAAATCTATACGTAGATAAAATTATAGAATTTTTAAAATTTCTATCTATGTAAAATGATATTGTTATCATATTCTGTGAATTAGAGATATTCTTCCCACCTTTATTCTTTAATATGATGGTTTACTTGATTATTCACGTAGTTATATAGATTATAATCTTTTTTATTACAAATTATAGATGGATTTACACCATTTAATGATATATTAATATTTTTAAAGGGAATGTAAAAAATAGAAGTTGTCCAAAAGGTGGTATTGTAGAGTGATATGTTGTCGAGGAATTTGTTGAATACTGTACCGACTACCTATCTTATGTGTAAATAATTGGTGAACCAAAATATTGTCACACTAAGTAGACTATGTGTGAAGGAATTTTTAGAACAGATGTTTTCATAATCACAATTGTCAAGTGGGAGTATGCTAACTTTTACATTTTTCAAAATATTTTATAGGTTACACAATATGTCATAACCCAACAAGTAATTCTTAGTCATTTGAATTAATCTAGAGATGAAATATAGATATAAAATAAAATAATCAATATTTTATAGGATGGTTTCAAGGACATGATTTTGAGTATTCAACTAAAAGCCTCAATATAATTTTATAATGACATTGATGGATATTTATAGTACCAAGTGTTCATGTATTATCTTATAATGGTTAAAAAATTAATGGTTATACCATCTATAAAAATGAATATGATGAATGTTGTAGCATACGAAATAGTTGAGTTACACATGTGCCTAAATATATTCTTGAATATTTTACCAAGGATAGAAATCCAATTTATATGAATATTTTAAAGTTTTTCATCATCAATGTTTTGGAATTGGATTATACAACATTCCATGTGAAAATTTTTCAATAAAATTTGGTTGATAATAAGAGTGTAGTTAAAATATATTAATTAGGTTTCATGAAACTATATTTTAATATAGAATGGTATAAATAAGAATAATTTATGATGGAATCACAGGTTGTACATTTATTTTATTTTCTAGATCTTCAAAATAGAAATTGGTCAATCATTTTTATCAACTAAAACCACTAAAGGGAAAAATGTCAATCCAATTAAAGATAAACCTTTCATTGGGACATCATAATCATTTTTTGATGGTCCCAATGTATACATGGTCTTATATGTCATATGATAACACAATTATGTAATTCAGATGCTCGATAGAGGGGTCTAATCTCCTCAACTTTGAAAAAAAGGGAGTTCGATAATTAGGTTATATTTTTCTGTAATATACATTGTGTTACCTCATTCTATTATTTGTTTACTGTTGAATTTTTTTAATCAAAATTAAATATTCAACCTCTTCTATAGATAATTTATTTTACACATGTCAATGCTCTCAATCCTAATGGAAAACATGTTTCTCAACATGTTAATGCTTCTAATGAAAAGGAACAACATATTTTTACACATTCTAATGCTTCCAGTATAGAGGAACATATTAATGATGTTTTCACCAATAAAATTGTACATAGGGAACAAATTATGTCCTATAAAATATATGAGTGTTCTATCATAATGGTGTTAACAAAAATTATTAATCCAAAAAACAGAGACATCAAATTTGAGGTTGGATGGCATGAATGCGACCAGCCTATTAACCCCAACAAGGCCATTTTCAATAGTTACATTGGGCTCACCACTAAAATGAACATGTATGTTAATGTAGATACATGGAACAATGTTGTTACAGTTCTTATAGTGGTAGTTTTAGAAGATATTGTAATAACTTTGTGATATAGTTTCTTTATTTTACTAAAAATTAAAATAATGATACATTGATTTAATCTTCATTATCCATTCTAGTGTGCATTTATACTACATGACCACCAAAAATAAATTTACATTAATTTTCTCTAGAAATTCATTGGAAGTGTTTCATAATATTCTATCAAATTATAATATCATGGATGATGAAGTGAAAATAAACCCACACCCACCATTTATGTATCCACACTTGATAAAACAACAAAAATGGAATGGGTTTATTGTTCATCGTGAGGTCAAACATTTCCAAGTCCATTGTTATTAGTAATACATTACTTTAAAAAACTTTTATTTGAAATTTGTATTGAGAATTTTTAATTTATGAAATATAAACTAAGTGATGAAAATAATCATGATGTAGCAAAATAAATGTATCTCTACAATAAATAAAGTTTGGGTTATTCCTCAGTTGAAAAAATGGTATGTATTTTAAATCTTTGGAAAAAATTTAATGTGTTGTGAAATGATAATATAAATATGTTACTTGGTTTATATGAATATTTATGAATCAAAATCCAAATCCACTTTCATCCCACATATTGTCCTATATAAGGAGGCTCCTGTATATAAATATGTGATACAAGTAAATGAAAACAATGCAAAAGTATGAGAATCATGTATAAGTATGACATAATAAAAATTTATTCTTATTTAAATTGGTAGAATATAACAAAAATTAATTATTTTTCTATATTTGTTACCCAACATAGACATAGAAATCATCATCATCTATACCCAATTAAAGACTACTATAAGTGTCCTTAATGTGGCCATAACAATAATGTTTCATCATATGTGTGGGTTTTGGGGTGTCAACATGAACATAATTTGAGAAAGTAAATGTATATTTTAAAAAATATTGAAATGGATGAGTTTCAGGCATGATTAAATATTCTATAAACATTAATTGGTTGTCTATGTTATTAAACAATTATGGAATTAATCAAAGAAAAGAAAAAAAATTCAACAATGGCTACGAGAGCACCCCCCCCAAGCTTTAAGGTGAGCCATTCACCTCAAAGGCATTCCTTGAAAAAGGTTATCAGTTTTTTCATATTGGTTTTTATGAAATGTGAAATAGATAGACATTGTTTCCATTCTTATACTGATATTATACATGTCGAAAATGGTTTTTATTAATATTTCTCAACACAATTCCATTGTTTAACATTATGTTGCCTACATTCATGTACTTTGAGATGCTTTTTTTGTTCCCCAATTTGTTTGGTTAATTTCATGACTATTGGGGATAAGGATCATTTTTTGGGGAAAATAACCTAATGTTTGGGGATATATGTTTTTTAAAATTAATGGAGTCTTGGTTTAAATTTTTCTAAAGGATTTGGAGGGAATTTGGATATTTCTAGGAGTTTCTAAAATTTTACTATATTTGGTATTACCTATAGGATATATTTACATCGTAAATGACTGGATTATGGCATAAGTTCCATGCTAGGAATATGCTATATAAATGCATCAAGTCGTAATACCTTTTAGTCTATAAAATGGTTTTATATCATAAATCACATTCTTAATATGTAAAATACTTGGTTGAGATAATTTAAAATGTTGTGAAATATTTTTCAAAATACACGAGTTATAGTAAATTTACGGCATAAGAATCAGTTTTACATTTTAAACCCATCATGCCTATTGGTTTTTATTTTCCTCTCATGTAACATTATCTTATTTTACGGTGCATCCTTCTCCCGACATACCTAGGTATCCCCTCAATTAACCTAGAGTATTTATTTCCATCTAGATAGTTTTTTGGTGAATTTTATTTATAGTGCGGTGGTTTGTCTTCCTTAGGGTAGGTGGGATCACCTTCTCCCTATTTATCATTTTTATCTCGGTTTGGTAGTTATGTGGGTTTGGTGATTTCCAATGTTCAATAATCGTGATTCAATATTCATCGATACTTTGTAGTTTTTCGTCATTCCTTTTCATTATAAGGTAGATATTCTTGATTCTAATATCTATTGTTGAAGTCGATTAGGGTTGCTTAGTTCTTTAGTTAGGAGTATTTATTCAAAGGATTAATTCTTGAATTTATATTTATTTCTAAATTATTTTGGTTCATTTAATAAAAATTCATGATTTTTTATTAGAATGGTTCTTTTTGATGAGATTTATGTTTTAAGGGTTTTTATTTAAAAATTTATTTGAACACACCAGTGGTTGGATTAAATTATTTAAATTATGGTTTTTGTTTTGAAACGGGTCTTAAAGCCCATAATATGAAAGGCATTGACATAAAAAGATTTTATTAAATGTGATCATGGTTTTGAATTGGATTTTGAAAAACATCACACACTTTTTTAGCCTAGGGGTGTGTCCATAGTAGAAGTATCACTCATTGTTTGTGTGATTCCATGAGAGGTTTTATATAACTTTAATTTCTGTAATTTCACTATAGGTTATATTGGTTGAATCCACCTTAAGACCAGATTTGGGATGTTTTTTATATCTTGAATGTATACCCATAGGTGAGAACACAAATTGTGAGAATATTCATTTATGATTGGTAAATCATATTATAGTAACTTAAATTTTATTTTCTCACATAGTTATATTCTGGTGTATCATTGGTTACTTAAAAATTTTCATTCACAATTTACTTATTCCAAGATATGAAGAACATGGTTTGATTTATGAAAAGTAATGGAATTTTAAAAAAAATTATTTTAAAGAAAATACTTTATAAACTATATTCTTTGTAAATCTATAACTGATGTATTCCTAGTATTAGAACTTGTATATATTTTGTGGTGGAATCCTAATGGTATTTAATCTCACTACCTACTATTTCCACTGGGTGGTTGTTAATGTTTTTTGTAGGACATAGGTAAAGGTAGGTGAACTATGTGTCTTTCTAGTTTCTCTTGTTTCATCATATTAATTAAAAGATTTCTTTTTTGAGACAGAAAATCAAATGGGGACTTCTTTATACATTTCTTCTTTTCTATTTATGGTTTTGATCTTTTGGCTTCATTGTGTATATATCATAGATATATTCTCTTTCAGATTATTTTTACGTTTTTGGTTTTCCTTGTTTATATTTTTCATGATGCTTATTATTTTTTGTATTCCACCATGTGGTGGACCCCCTTGGTTGAGTTTTCTAGTAACCTCAGGTAAGTTTGTTACAAAAGTGAATCAGATCTATTAACCAACATGAATTATTATGAAAATGCTCGGGTTGGATTTGTGTCTTATTAGAACAGAGTTAGGAACATTATAATAAGTATAGTAGGTGTGGTAAATGTTACAAGACATCTCACTTCTGTGAATTAATCCATGTTACCATGGGTGGTCAGGGGTTTTTCATTGTTTAAAACTTGGTGGTTGAGGTTATTTGAATGAACCAGATATTGTGTTAACTTAAATGGTCTTTTACTTCTTGTTTAGTCTTTTTTTCATAAAATAAATATCCACATTATAGTATTATTATTTTAAAAAAAATTATGGATACCTACTTTTTTTTTTATGTTTTTTGATTTTTCTATTAAGCTGATTAGTTTTTGTCTTGTGATTATTAAACAATGCCTTCTAGAAGATCTATTTCAAATATTAGTGCGGAATTTTTAAGTAAGGCTCTATGTACATATCCTCTAGTGGAGCCTCCTTTGGTTGAAACTATAATAAACACTACTTAGACTTTGGTTTATGGAATTATAGAGATCCCAAAACAAGTTGTAGATTATGGATCATAATTTAATAATCCTTATCCACCCATCACCCATAGTGTTAAAAGACCCCAGGAATCAGAGGAGTGGGTTAAGAGTATTAAGAGTATCTTAAAATTTTTGAAGACTCATGAAGACTCCAATGTGTTATTTTCCATATATATTCTTGAGGGAGTATGAAGGAGGTGGTGGGATTCTATTTTTCATGCTATGTTGCATGAGGATCTTACCTAGGAATCCTTCAAAAAAATGATTGACCATCATCTTTATCTTGATATGTTAAATATGAAATAGGCCCATGTGTTCTTGAACTTATATAAATGGGAGTTTACCATTAGGGATTATCACACCTATTTTTCAAAGTTGGTACATTTGGAATAGGGTCTATTCTTCAATTAATACCTAAAGTATTTGAGGATTGATTTTAGATTGAGGGATGATATCCAGCCAATGATAGTTCTCCTATTATGTCTGAACATTATAGATGTATTCTATAAATCATATTTGGCATAAGAATACATACATGGGAAGTTAGGTTTGTTTGGAGCTTTGGTTGGAGCTTCGGTTGGTGTTGTTGTTATCCATAGTGTATTTTAGAATGAGAAAAGGAAGTGCAATGGTGGTTAGTTTTGATCAGGGCCAATTTTAGGGTATTTCATATAATAACATCATGTTGTCTTTGGAAAATTTAAATGGAATGTTTACACCAAACCTAATTGTATTTAGTCTCCCAATAATTTTCATCATTATGGTTTTTCTAGTCATTTGAGGCATTTTGTGGAAGGATGTCCCATGGAAATATGGCTAGATCAACTCTCCCCAAGGGTTTGTAGGTTTGTGCTGATGATTCCGAGGTCAATGGATGTTATCCATAGGGAAAAGGTTGATATTAATTTGTCTAATAAAATCTTAATTAGGAGATTCAACTGAAAGTTATTATCCCGCAAAGTATTCACCTGAAGAATATAAAGAAGGGCTGACTACTATTTGATGTATTGTGTTTATTTATACTTCTATATTCCTAGATAAGTTTTACAGATTTACTAATTAACCTTTTATATCATCAAATTTAGTTGATGGGTTGGGATTAAATTTGGATCATATTTCATTCTTATTGTATTTTTACACACCTTTTTGAAAGTGGTATGAACAGGGATTCAAGTGTCCCACATGTTGAGTGTAAATGGAAGACCTTGAGGTGGAGTGGGATTTCTTATTTATTGATATTAATATCATTGACCTAATTATTAGAATGGAATGGATGATCCTCATTAAGACCAACATACACCATTATCTTCATCATATTCAGATTTTATCAATAGGGGTGTCACACTATTTCTTCTAGGGTGAGTGGGATTTTGGTTATGGATGATGGGGGATGTAGTTCCTTATATAAGGGTGATCTCATGTTAATTTTTAGAGATGTTAATTTCTTTCATTGATTCTTATTTGAGAATCCTACTTCCTTTAGGGGTGTGTGTGAAAGATCATAGGGTGTAGTTAAATTCCTGTAGGGATAAAATAGTTTAATAAATATTAAAACATAGAAAACCTAACTACAAAAATGAGGTACTTGGAATGTATGAGTTTCAAACCCACAAGGAAGATCCATATGATCTAAATTTATTATAATAATTTAAAATGTAATTGATTTTTTATTTTGAAAAGCTAGAAAAGGTGAATCAAAGATAGGTTTTGAAATTAATAGATAATTCATGTTGTGTTTAGTGATTTTTATGTTCATGTTCTAGAGAACCATTTGATTTTGGGTTCATTAATGTTTGGTGTTGTAATTGGGTCTTTAGGGATCATTGGTCTGGGTACCCTATAGTAATCATGTGATCACATGATTGGAATTGAGTTCATGACAAGAAAACATATTTCTCTAGGTTCTCCAGTCTTGATAGAATTTAATGAACTTCATAGTACCTCTACCTCAAACCACTAAATGAATCTCATGCATTGAATTGAGTTCATGACATGAAAACATCTTTCTATAGGATCAAAAATCTACTCCAAATATATGTGATTTTGGCTTCTCACTCCAATATTATTGTAATGACCCATTCTTTTATTAATAAAAATTCCTCTTGATCTAATTAAATTTCTTATTATATAAAATTGTTATATAAAATATATTCTCTTCCTTGGTTTTTTGTTTTAGTACTTTAAAATACATTTTGGAATTTTTAACAATGCTAATATAGTCGTTGAATAGTGATCACATGATTAACATAAATATAGGGCTTCAAAAAATCCAATTTATTCTGAAAAACGAAGTGATGGCCTCATCCAGTAGAATTGCTCCATACGGAGCCCATTTTTTGGATCTTAGAAAGGAGGTAGCATCATTGGGCTTCGCTCTTAACCAATCCCAATCTGATCATCAACATTTTTAGCTTAAATGGAACCACCTATGGGATAAGAGGAAGTAAATAGAGATTACAACCCGAGCGATATTATCAGAGTCCCCCCAAGAGTTTGTCCCCATCACGAACCATACCCTTATGTTTTATACAGGTTTTCTAAGGGGTTATTTAATAATACCCTAGTACAATGATTATGTGGTTTATTTTTATATAAATAATATATATTCATTTTATTATTATTACATTGTAATTTTTTTAATTCACAAATAGTATTTTTAGTTAATATTCAATTAAGAAATATATTTTGATGGATTGATGTATTTTTGAATTAAAATTATTTTAATAAAATATTATTACTAACTTAATTTTTACAAAATTTAAATAATCGTATAATTTTTATGAATACAATTGTAATTATTATTAAGGTTTGAAAGCTGTTGTTGTCAAACCCCATGATTTTTCGATAAATATAATTTTTTTTAAAAGTGAAAATTCACATATCTAGAAAATTATTTAGATAAAATTAATATTATTTTTGGATTCAGAACATCAAAATTATATAAAAATGGTTTTTACATAATATTCTGAGACAGTCGAATTTTGGGGTAAAGAATATATATCATTTAAATATATAATGTGTTTATGAAATCATAATGACCCAATGGTGATGTGATAAAATACTATAAAATAATTTAGGCCAATATATATTTTATCTTTCAAATAATATTATGTTATATATTTTTTGATTAATTTTATGGTGCCTTAGTGGACCCTCCAAGACTTATAAAATCTTTTTAGCTTTTTAAAATGACTTCCTTGAGAGTGTGACTCACCTCCACATAATCAAGACTAAGATTTAAATAATTTTTTCCATTGGCCTTATAAAATAATTTTTTCCACTCCACATTGGAAAAAACTTGGGCCAAAACCATGGGATAGTTTGTGGTTTTTATTAATTTAATGTGTAGTGTCCAAAACCTAAATAATAAAGAATTCCCATTACTTTCCTATATAAATACATTCAATCTCACATTCCTCTTCACTAAAAGCCTTTGGATAACGACCAAAATATTTCCTCCTCTATATATAATCCTCCAAAGGATCCCCAATATCCCTATAATCCTCTTTTAAGCCTCTCTCAATTCTTTTGGTATCACACTTCTAATTAAGGGATTTCTTCCTTTCTCATTTTTTTCCAAATTTATTTATTTTTTTATACCCATTTATTTTCAATTAAAAATGTTGGGTTATGATTTATAACCTTACCCATACTTTCCTCACTATTTTTAAATGATTATATACATCTTCGTCTCTCATTAATGCCTCCCATGTACAATTTTTACCATGTCGAAAGTCTGTAAGAGATTTCTCTCTTCTCATTTACATTCATGAAATTCTTTTGTATTATGAATATAAATTCCATTGCCTATTTTGGTATATTATGTTACATGAAACCCTTTAATTTTCATTTCATGTATAAGTTATGATAGACCACTTTCTCTCATCAAACAATTTTATGATTTCTATTTGACGTCGTTATTCTTCCAAAGTAACACCAAATTTTCCCATGAAAATTCATCGTGTATGTGAATACCATACCCATATCTCTATAAAGGGCATTCACCTTTATTAACATGTAATTTTTTAACTATGACTTACATTTATTTAATCCCCATCTCTTATTCATGGAATCAATTGTGATGTTTAATGAATCCATGTGGTTTGATGTATGTGGCAAACTTACTCATGAAATGAGTTGGTTAAGAAGGGTACACCCTAATAGCACTCTAATGCATTGAGTAAAGCTTAGTATCATGTAACGTCAAGTGAAATGATGGTTTAATCATGCTAATTCAAGTGAAATGAGGTTTTACTCATGATAATTCATGTGCAATGAGGGTTTACTCATGCTCCATGTGCAATGAGCCTTGGATCATGCTAATATAATGTTAAATTTTGTTGCCACATTTCCATTTTGTGATAATCATGTTATATCATGCCCTTAGGTTCATTTTTATCTTATTATACATTGATATTCCTATTACCTAAAATGTACTATATTCTTCATGTTGCGTCTTGTTTACTCCCTTACTAGGCTTCATAACTCACCTTTTTCTTATGCATGTCCTTAGGTCATCCCATGAAATGCTAAGTATGAAGGAATGTTGTTCTCATGTAAAAGAAGACTTACATAAAGATGTTGTGTTTTATGTTCTAAGTTGTTATATAATACACCAAATTTTCTAAGACACTATACCTCTTGATCATCAAAGTTATATTAAGTTCATGTTTATGTAATAAATCATGTTTATGTGTTTAATAAAGAGAAGGGTTGGTATAGTTAGTATTAGAGGATTGTATTAGTTATTTTTTGGATTAGGATTATAAAACCATAGTGAAAGCCTTAGGGATAAGAATAAGTATAATAAGAACTTCCCTAAATTTTGGTTACTATAGAGTAATTGGTTTTCTAATTTTGTAAATCCCTATCTAGATGTGGACAAGTAGAAGTGGATCTGGCACAGATGTATCTAGGGGTAAAACCCGAAAACACTCCTTTGAGGTAGACTCAAATGGGAAATGGTGCACGACAATGGGATTTTCTGCACACTAGGTTATGAAACACCTATGGTATGTGATTTGGTAAATTCATAAGATTAGTATGAACCATTGTTAAGGGAATAAAAAAATTCCCCTAAGAATATATGTTGGGAAGTAGTTCATGGATAACATAGATTGAAGCCTATAAATTCATAAGTTAAGGATATAAATGTAATTTATAAGTTATTCCTTTTTATCATTGTATTTACCTTTATGTGTTAACCCTACCTTTTCTTTTATTTATCCAATCTCCAGTGATAGGACGACTTGGGATAGCAACCAATGCAATGATCAATATGATGACTATTTTAATTTGATTCCTAATCAGATGTGAGCGAGAATAGAAAACTCTGTATGATATTCTCCCAGTTAACTAATGTTTTGAATAGAAATATGGGTCAAGAAGAACGTCCAACCCCCCCCCCCAAATGAAAAATCCATAATCGATATCTTCAGGGGACAAAAACATCATACATTTAATGGATTATTTGATCCCTCTGTCGATGAACAATGGATCAACTACATTGAGAAGATCTTCTTTATCCATCAATGTTCTAAGAAAGAGAAAGTCCTCCTAGATGATTATCAAATAAATGGTGAAGCTGATCAATTGTGTACATTTATAAAAAATATGAAGACTAAGAAAGATATCAAGGCATTGGAATGGACGGATTTCTAGAAAAAAAATTTGATAAATATTTTCCATGCACCCTCCAACATAATATGGAAAGGGACTTCTTTTCCCTCAAGAAAAAAGATAACAAATCCAACAAATTGTATGAGGAAAACAACATGGCTTGTAAGATACACCTCCATCTTTTTTGTTACCCCTAAATTCATGGTTGAAAGCTTCTTTGGTGGGATAAACCCTAGCATACGAAAATCCTTGGTGATCTGTAACTTCGATAGCTATGAGTAAATTGTTTGATGTGCCCTCAAATTATAAATGGAGATCTAAAAATCTCATGGGTATCATGGGGATAAGAAGCGAAAAGTGGACTTTAATTCTGGTCGTCTGATGGAAAAATCCAATAGTGCTATGAAATTCCAGTACCCTACTTTCCAAAGGTGTGGAAAGAAGCACCCTATAAATTTCCCAAAGGGGATGAGGAAATGCTTTAGGTGTGGAAGAAAAGGGCACCTGTCCATTAATTGTCGACAATAAAACCCAATGATGTGATAGTGGAGAGGAACGCTCCGTTCAATCCTCAACGCATTGTTTATTGCTTCAACTCCAAATAACTAGGGAACTTTGAAAACCAGTGTCCTAAGAAAAGGTTTTTTTAGGCAACCAACAACATCCAAGGCAGCAAGGGTGAGATTTTTCTATCACTACTACCGATGTAAACCCTAAAAACAAACTGGTGATAGGTATACTAGTTATTCATTCATGGATAGAGAACATACTTTTTTATTTTTTTTCTAAGCATTATTTTATATCCCTAATGTTTAGTTGAAAAATCCCAACACCTCCGCAAATCATATAAGTAAAGATATCGGTGAGAATAGAAAATGGAGAAATTTTTGTATTCCAGGAATATAACTCCTCTCTTATCACAATTTGTGGATTGAACTTCCCAGAGAAACTCTTCATACTTCCTCTCGTATAATTTTATGCAATTCTTGTCATGGATTGGATTTCCCTATATAGATCCAACCTAAATTGACTCTAAGGGAAATCACTATTTATATGGAAAATCGACCCCTGATTTTGTACAAGTGCAAGGAGGAGGATGAATCTCATTTAGAACCATTATCTTATGTGTGGATATTACTGACCTATGAGGATGTGTATCTTGCTTATATGATTGAGCCTAAATAAGCAACCATACTTAAAGACATTTCTATTTTGAAGGAATTCACTAAAGGGTTTCCCAAGGAATTTCATAATCTTCCTCCTAGAAGAGATGTTGAATTCATGATTGATCTTATACCTGGGGATCTTCTAAAATCCATGAATCTATATAGAATGGTTGTTGTGGAGTTGGAGGAGCTAAATAAACAACTACATGAGAATCTAGATAAATGGTTTACACGCTCAAGTTATTCACCATGGGATGCACCAATCCTCTTCATTAAGAAGAAGGATGGGTCAATGCCCTTTTGCATTGATTTTCCTATGCTCAACAAATGATATACAACAAGTATCATTTTCCACTAATTGATGACTTGTTCAATCAACTAAGTTGAGCACAATACTTATTCAAGGTGTATTTTCAGTAGGGATATTACTAAGTAGGGGTGAAGAAGAAGGATATCCCCAAGAATACTTTTTATACAAGATACAGACACTATGAAATCCTCTTAATGCTTTTTGAACTCACTAATGCTCCAGAAATCATCATGGAAATGACGAATAGAGTTTCTAGATATTAACTAGAAAAATTTGTAGTAGTCTTTATAGACAATATTCTAATATACTCTAAAACCAAGGAGGATCATGAGTAGCATCTAAGAAATGAACTAGAGACCTTGTAAAAGAAGAAGCTCTATGAAAAGTACATAAAGTTTGATTTCTGGTTGAAGGAAGTCTCATTCTTAGGTTATATAATCAAAAGCAATAGAATATCTATGGATCCCTCCAAGATAGCGACAATTGAGGGATCTCCCAGTCCAACATTGGTGACAGATATTTGTAGCTTCCTAGGGTTAGCTGGATATTATCACCAATTTCTGAGAAATTTCTCAAGATTGTCCAACCCTCATACTAAGCTAACCTGAAAGGGACTCAAGTTTTCTTGGAGTGATGAATGTGAAGATAGCTTCAAGGAGTTGAAAAGAAGGCTTATCACTGCACCTATGCTCATACTACCCACAAGTGGAGAACGCTTTGCGGTATTTAGTGATTATTCAAAGTAGGGCTTACGATGTGTGTTGATGAAAAATGAAAAACTCATTGCCTATGATTCAATGAAATTTAAAGTTCATGAGAAAAAATATCCAACACATGATCTAGAGTTAGCTGCAGTAGTCTGCACATTAAAAAATTTTCTACATTACCTCTTTGGGGAGAAGTGTGAAATATATACGGATCACAAAAGGCTCAAATATATATTCAAAAAAAAGATTTGAGCATGTGCCAATGAAGATAGTTAGAGCTAATCAAAGACTATGATTGATCAATCCATTACCTCCCTAGGAATGTTAACAGGGTGGTGGATGCTCTATGAAGAAAGGACCAAGAGATTCATTCATTGATGAGAATTGAAAAGGATCCAATCTTCTTAGATTTGATAAACATGGATATGGAAATCATAAAGAAGTGAAAATCATAAATCTTTTCACAAATTATTGATGAACTGTCTCTTTTGGATAGTTTAAAGGATACTCAAAAGGATGATGTGGGAATTCAGAAGAAAGTGGAAACTATTAGAAAATAGAAATCTTCAGAGTTCAATGTCAATGAAGAATGAATTGTGAGATTCAGTTCATGAATATGTGTTACATCAAATCCGGTGTTAAAGAACGAACATTTAAATCATGCACATAGTTCGAATTTCTCCATTCACCCAAGAAAAAAAGATGTATCAAGATATCATAGGGCATTATTAGTGGGATAACATGAAGAAGGAGATATCTGAGTACAAATCAAAGTTCCTGGTGTGTCCGCAAGTGAAGGCTGGGAGGTAGAAGTCTAAGGGGGTGATGAAACCATTACCCATACCAACATGGAAATGTAAAAACAAAATCATAGACATTGTCATTAGACTTCTGAGTATATCTAAATAAAACAATGATATATGTCTTAGTTTGGATCATCTTACAAATACTACACACTTCATTTCAATTCGAGAGGGTTTCACATTTGATCAACTGGAAAGGATATACATTAGAGAAGTGCTAAGTCTGTATGGAGTTCCACTATTTATTGTATTCGATCGAGATCCAGGATTCACCTCTCTATTCTGGAAGAGTCTCCAACATGCTATAAATACTGATCTCAACTTCAGTATGGATTATCATCCTAAAACTGATGGTCAATCAGAGCAGACTATCTAAAAACTTGGGGACATGTGGGGAGCATGCTCAATGGACTTCAAACAAGGATGGGACCAACAGATTCCCCTGTTTGAGTTCTCATATAATAATAGTTCTCACTCAAGCATCTGAATGGCTCCTTATGAATACCTTTATGGGAAGAGGTGTAGAACACTTGCATGTAGAGATGAAGTTGGGGAGTGAAAACTCCTAGTTCTAGAAATGGTCAAGTAAATGGTGGATAAGGTTAAGACCATTTAGCAACACATTAAAGCATCTCAGAGTCAATAAATGAGCTATACTAATAATCAACAAAGAGACCAAGAATTTTTTAAAGACATGGTATTCCTATGCATATCACCATGGAAGAGAGTTATAATATTTTGGAAGAAGGGAAAACTTAGTACAAGGTACATCGGCCCTTTTGAGATACTTGATCGCATTGGAGCAGTGGCCTATCGACTAGAACTCCTACCAAACCTACATCAAGTACATGACGTATTCCATGAATCACCCTTAAGGAATTATATACCTGACCCATCACATGTACTCAATCTAGAGGTGGTACCATTAGAGAATGAAATATCTTAAGAAGAGAAGCTGGTGAATATCTTAGATCAAAGGGAAAAAGTTCTACAAAATAAGACAATTCCCCTCATCAAGGTGTTTTGAAAAAACCACAAGCTTGAAGTGGCAACATGGGAATTAGAAGAAGTGATGAAGTGGAGTTACACTCATCCGTTTTAGTGTGGGAAAAAGAAATTTTGAGGGTGAAATTTATTATTGGGGGAAGATTGTAATGACCCAAACTTTTATTAATGAAAATTCCATTTGATCTAATTAAATGTATTATTATGTAAAATTGTTATATAAACCATATGTACTTACTTAGTTTTATGTTTTTTTATTTTAAAATACCGTTATGAATTTTTTACCGTTTCAAATATATTCTTTGAAGAGTGATCACATGATTAGTATAAATATAGGGCTATAACAAACCCAAATTACTCAGACAAAGTAAGAAATGGCCTTATCCAGTAGAATTGCTTCATACGAAGCTCATTTTTTTGGATCTTGGAAATGAGGTTGCATCACTTGGCTTCCCTTTAGTCCATTTTCAATCCTATCTTCAACACGTTAATCTTGAATGGAACAACATATGGGAGAAATGAAAGTTAATAGATATTACCACCAGAGCGATGTTATCTAAGTCGCCCCAAGAGTGTTTCACCATCGCACACCTTAACCTTTGGTATTATTCAGGTGTTTTATGGGTTGTGTAACAAGACCCTAGCACGATGATTATGTGCTTTATTTTTTGTATAAATAATAAACATTCATTTTATTATTGTTACTTTGTAAATGGTTTTTTAAAGCACAAATAGTATTTCTAGTTAATATAAAATTTGGAGATTTATTTTGATGAATTAATGGATTTTCAAATTAAATAATATTTTATTGAAATATTATGACTAACTTACTTTTTATTAAATATAAATGATCATATAATATTTTTTAATAAAATTGAAATTTTTCTTCAGGATTGAAAGTTGTTGTTTTCAAAACCCATGACTTTTTGATAAATGTAAGATTTTATTTTAAAAGGGAAAATTTACATATTTATAAAATTATATAGATAAAATGAATATTATTTTAGGATTCAAGATGTCGAAATTATTTAACAGTGATTTTTTTATAATTTTCTCAGATAGTCGAATTTTTTGGTAAAAATTAAATACCATTTAAATATATACAGTGTTATATGTCATCATAATGACATAATAGGGATGAAATAAACTACTATTAAAATTGTGTTTTTTAAATATATGTTTTATATATAAAATAATGTGATTTTAGTGTTTTTTTATTAATATTATGGTGCCTTAGTGGACCCTCCAAGACATATAAAATATTTTAACATTTTGAAATTATTTCCTTCAGAGTGTGACTCACCTCCACATAAGAAAGCCTAATATTTTAATAATTTCATCCATTTTCCTTATAAAATAATTTTTTCCAATACACAAAGGAAAATACCATGGGATGTTTTGTGGTTTTGATTAGTTTAATGTGTAGTGTCCAAAACCTAAATAATAAATAATTCCCTCTACTTTCTAATATGCACCCACTCAATATTGCATTCATATTCACTAAAAACTTTTGGAACTCAACAAAAATATTATATCCTCTCCCTAGTATCCTCCCAAGGATCCCCAAACTCCCAATAAGCCTCTCTCAAGCTTCTCCCAAGCCTTTGGGATCACACTTCCAAGTAATGGATTTCTTCCATTCCCATTTTTGTCCAAATTTCTTTACGTTGTTATACTCTTTTATTTTAAATTAAAACTATTTAAATATGATTTCAAACCTCCCACATACTACCCTATTTATGTTTTAATTATTAGATTCCTCTTTCACTCTCATTAATGCTTCACATGTACACCTGTTACCATGCTGAAACTCAATAAGGAATTTCTCTCTTCGCGTTTACATTCAAGAAATTATTTTATATTATGCATCTAAATTATATTACATATGATGGTATATTGTGTTACATTATCCCCCTTATTATCCATTTCATGTATAAGTGATGAGAGACCAATTTCTCTCTCATCTATCCAATTTATGAATTCTATTTGACGTCGTTATGCTGCCGAAGTTACACAAAAATTTCCCTTGCCAAAATCATCGTGTAAGTGAATACAAAACTAATTTCTCTATCACGTGTATTAACCTTTATGAACATGTAATTTTTAACCAATTACTTGAATTTATGTATTCCAATTATCTTATTCTTGGAATAAATCATTATTTTTAATGAATTCATGTTTTATGATTTATGTGGCATGCTTATGTGTGAAATGAAAAGATGAAGAAGGGTATGCCCTGATAACACTCAATGCATTGGGTAATGATTAGTATCATGATACGTCAAGTAAAATGAGGTTTTTTCATTCTAATTTTAGTTCAATGAGTATTTAATCATTCTAATTCAAGTGAAATCAGGGTTTACTCATGCCTCATGTGAAATGAGCCTTGGATAATGAAAATATCATGTTAAATGTTGTTACTAAATTTCCATGTTGTGGTAATAATGGTATATCATGCCCTTATGTTCATGTTTCTCTTATGATCCATTGATATTCCTATTTCCTAACATGTATTATATTATTCATTTTATTCCTTGTTTACTCCCTTTCTGAGCTTTATGGATCACCCTTTTTTTATACATGTCCTAAGGTTATCCCATGAAATGCTATGTATGATGAAATGTTGTGGTCATGTAAAATAATTTTTTAATAAAGATGTTGTGTTTTATGTTATAATTTGATATGTAATGCTCTTAATTTCTCAAGACACTAGACCTCTCGATACTCAGGTTTGAATTAATTGAAATTTTATGTAATAAATCATGTTTATGTGTGCAATAAATAGCAGGGTTGTTATATTTATGGTTTCATGTTGCGCCACATCGCAATACAATGCAAAGTGTTTTTTTCCTTAGATTATCCATTTTTGTTCCTTTTCCAAATTTTGGTTGTATCCTTCCATAAATCACAAATCATGTTATCTAATCCAAATTTAGTTAACTATATCAATTATATTAAACAAATCAATGCATTAAAACTCACTAAATTATATATATGAAATATGCATATCAGTGTTTGTACCATGTGGTATATCTAGGATATTTTTCTAGTTTACCTCCATATAGATGGGTTGATTTCACTATTCACCTAATACCTACTTTGATTCCCATTTCTATTCCAAATTATTAAATGGAACCTACAAAATTAGTGTAACTTAATTTTCATCTTATAAACCTCAAGGATAATAGACTTATTCATCCTAGAATGTCATTGTAGGATTTTTCTTCCCTTCTAACAATGAAAGAAGATTGGAGCCTTAGACATTGTATCAATTAACAAATGATAAATCATGTGATTGTTAAAAAAATATCCCTTACTTAGTATTGATGATATCTTTGATCAGCTTATAGGGGTTCATTGGTTTCCAACGATCGAACTTTGGCCATGGTTCAACCAGTTGTGATTATGTGATAAATATATACCTAATAAAGTATTAAGGATCCATTATGGGAATTTTGAGTTTCTAATTATACCATTAAATATCACTAACTCTCTTGTGGTATTTATGGGATTTATGAAGTACATCTTTCATTGGTTCTTGGAATATTTTGTTTTGTGTTTGTGGATGATATTTTGGTGTACTCAAAGTTAGAGTAATAACACATATATCATTTGGATATCATTCTTAGAACCTTGTGGGAACATCACTTGTATGGTAATCTTTCAAAATGTGAGTTTCTTATTCAATAAGTAAAGATTCTAGGAAATGTTATATCCAAGATAGGAATATTGGTGGCTCATGAAAATATATAGACAGTTATATCATGGGAGAAGAATAGAGATGTTTTTAAGATTCAGAGTTTCTTGCGGTTAACTGGATATTATAGGTATATTTTCATCAATGATATAATCTTATGTCCTCGATGTAATATTTATACTATAAGGGTTTAATTTTTTAGTGGAATGAAAAATTATATATATATATATATATATATTGAGGAATTGAAGAAGAGGTTAACTTTGGATCCATTTATATTCCCATAAAACCGTGTTCAGGTTATGATGTTTTCATTGATACTTCTAGGATGGGTTTGGGTGTGTTTTAATATAAGAGAAATAGGTAGTGGCTGATATCTCTCTTCAGTTACACCCTCGTGAGATTAACTACCATACCCACGATTTTGAGTTAGATGTGTTTCTACATGTACTCAAAATTTTGTGTCAATGCCTCTTTGAGAATCTTTTTATAGTATATTATGATCACAAAAGAATAAAGTATATTTTCACACAGAGGGATATTAACTTTCAATAGAGTCACTGGGTTGAGTATCTAAATAAATTTTATTTTGATATTTCTTATGCTCGTAGGAAATAAATCATTGTCACTGATTTACTGATTAGGAAATTACCGATATAAGTAGTGAAAGAATCAATTGAAGTGTGGTATCTAATGAGTTTATTTTTGGACATGAGATTGGGAGTGGAATAATCTGGTGGGAAGGTATAATTTGTTTGGAAAAAGTATGAGTCGTTATTTAATGATTAGGTTTATCTTGAGAAATTACTTGACACCGAGTGTCGGTGCTTTAATGAAATCATAAATGTATGGGAACCCTTGGGTTAGTGGTATCGGCCTATCATTGAAGATTTGTGTCTATAAAGAAGGCTAGTAATTCCTTTTCTATCTTTGGTAGGAGTTTATGGAAACTAGAAAAACTTCTTATTAGTTCTTACACCATGGGACTACCAAGATGTATCATAACACTTCATTATTTGTGTTAGGGTATGACATGGTTGATGTAAGGTTTTGTATCACGGTGTCTTATGTGTAGTAGAATTTTGGTGAATCACCAAATACTTGATGGTTTTTTGCGTCCCTTACCCATTCTATTCAGAAATGGGATGAGATTTCGATACACTTTATCACTGGTTTACCATACACTCCTAGTGATAAGGATTTCATTTGGGTGTTTATTGATCAACTTAGGAAACAAATTAATTTCCAACCTATTGAGAAGATAATGAAACTGGAGAATTCAATGACATTAATCTAAAAGGTGTTGTGTGGATTTATGGGGTTCTCTATGTGATTGTTAATACTAGGGTCTCATGGTTCATATTTATGTTTTTAATGGATTTAATGAGGTGATGGGTTCCTAGTTGAAGTTGATCAAAACATATCATCTTTGGACTACTAGTAGAAATAGATTTCTATACATGTTCTTGTGGATATTCTCTAGGAATGTGTGCATTATTTTAGTGGGTATTGCGAAAATAATTTTCCTATGGTTTGGTTTTGTTATTTCAATAGTAATTAGGCCTTGATTGAGATGAACACCTTTGAGGTGTTATATGGCCGACCATGTAGATATCCCTTGTTCTAAGAGGATTTGGGAGAAATGTCCTTCTATGGGAAAATTATTGTTCAGGAAATTATGGAAAGGATATAGTTGATCCATAAGAGATTGTTCATGATAAAACATTATCAGAAATAATATACAGTCTGTATTCATCAGCTGATGGAGTTTGACGTTGGTGATCATAATTTTCTAAGAGTTTCACCTCACTTGGGAAATTTTCAGTTAGGTAATCAGGGCATATTGGCACCAAGTTTTTTGAACTTTTGATATTGATGACTATCCTGGAAAGAAGGCATATATGATGAAATGTTTTCCCATTTCACTTCCATCAATGATGGGATTCATGTTTATTATAATAGGAGGTATCAACTGGATACTTTTTATTATATTGAATGGGAGGATGCTGATATTAATCTTGATACCACAATGGTTGAGAAACTAGTACATATTATGTATCACCATGAGAAGGTACTACATGGTCAGACAATTCCCTTAGTTCGTGATCTGTGGAAATGAAGAAAGGATGTCTATGAGACATGGGAGCAGGTATTGTTAATGAGGTAGTAGTGGTATTCCTTTTTTGCGATTCTAGGATCTTTGAGACTTTATAGGGAAAGAAAGTGTTTATGGTGGGGTTATTATAATATCCTGATACCTACTATTAGGTACTTTTGACTGTTGTTTTGTTACCCTTTTTTTGATGTGTTTCATTCCTATCAGAAATGAGGATCATTTGTTTGGAAAATGACCTAATGTTTGGGGATGTATGGTTGTTTGAAATAATGGAACCTATTTATAAATGTTTATAAATAAAATGGATGGTTTTAGTATAGTTTTTTGACTTTTCTGTAGGGTTATTTATTTGGTAATTCTTCTGGGTGATATTTATACTATGATTGTCTATATTATAGAATAATTTCAGTACTGGGAACAAGTTGCGGAAATACCGCAGGTCGTAAAACATTATAGTCAGTAAAATGGTTTTACGTCATAAAACCCATTATTATGACATAAAATTATCACTCGAGATAATTTAAAATGAGGAAATTTATTTTTCAAAATACAATAGTTATGGTAAATTTTTGGATTATGAAATAGATTTATGTCATGAACCCCTCAAGTCCAGTGGGTTTTATTATTGACTTTCATAACTCCCTTATGTTTTGTGGTTCATACATCTCCCTCGAGACCTAGTTATCTCCCCGGTTCATTTGAAATATTTATTTACCTTTTTAAATTTCTTCTATTTGTAGTTGATCACTCTTGTTTTGGGTTTTCTTTCATTAGGTCGGTACAATATGCCTCTCCCAATTTAGCTTCGTTGATCTCAATTTCATAGTAGTTTGGGTGGTGTGATTTTCAGGGTTTAATAATTACAATGTGATCTTATTTGATCCTTTTCATTTTCCCCTAATGCCTTATCTTTTGAAGTCTAATCTTCTTATTTTCACTCTTTATTGTCGAATGTTATTAGGTTTCTTCCATTTTGGAGGTATGTCTCTCTATAAAAGTGTCAATTCTTGAATGTTTTGGGTTATTTTTAATTATTTTGGGGAATTGAATGAAAATTCATGATTTGACATTGGAATTGATTTGTAATATGAGATATATGTTGTTATAAAGGGTTTTTATTTAAAAAAATATTTTTTCACACCAAGTGATTGATTAAATGCTTTCAAGGCTAGTTTTGTTTTTGAAATATGTCATCATGTGTGGTAGTCTAAATCATTTTATGTAAAAATGTTTCATTAAATGTGATCTTATATTTTAAATGGTTTTTTATGAACTTATCACTTTGGGTATCCTTGGGGTGTATCGTGAATAGATATGTCACTAATTTTGTGTGTGATTCCATGAGAGTTTTTCTATCACTTCAATGTATGAAATTCCACTACAGGTTATATTGGTTGATTCCACCTTAGGCCTACATTGGGTATTTGATTTAATATCTAGCATGTCTACCCAGAGGTTAGATCCCAAATGGTGTGATTTTTCATTTATGAATGGCTTTTCATATGAGGTTGTTTTCATGGTTGTTTTCTCACATGTTTATCATATAGTGTTTCCATGGTTTCTTAACTATTTTATTTCAGGCTTTACATATTCATTGATTTTAAAAATATGGTACTATGTTTAAAAAATTAATGGAATTTTTTATAAATGGATTTATTTTAAAGATAATTATTTGTAAACGTGATTTTATTTACAGCTAAAATTCATATATTCTTGATATTATAACTTGTATATATTCATCGGTGGTATCCAACTAGGTTTTTTACTCACACTCTAATTTTACATTTTGGTGATAATAGATTTTGTTTTACAGGACTCGGGTAAAGGGAAGGGAATTGTGTAGAATGCCATTTTTTTGTTTCTTTATCTTCCTAGAGAGATGGATTGGTGGTTATGGGTGGTTACATAGGAAAGTTTTTATACATTTATGGTTTATCTTTCTAGTTTTTATTTTTTGGATTGACCATGTTTGACTCATATATATTTTCTCTTTCTTTTTCATTGTTCCTTATAGGTTTTCCATCTTTAGGTTTTTCATTAGACATGTTGCTTCTACTTTATTGTACATCACCATATGGAAGACCACCTTGGTTGACTTGTCTAGTTTCCCTAGGTTGGTTTGTTTCCCATAACCTTGTTGTGATGGGTATAATAAGCAATATCCAATGAGATGTTTTACACAACAAGAAACTTTCAAAAGTTCATATTAGAGTGGTGATTCACATAGATCATGGTATAGGCACAAAGAAACCTATTACACTTAATTATCTGGATGTTCATAGGGTTCATCTTGTTATTGGAAAATCCATAGTATTGCCATTTTATCTTATAAAAATACTTTTTGCAGGGATTTGTACCTTTAAAATTTATTTTTTATATAAAACCTTTATGATTTAATTAATAAATGCATGAACTGGTGAATGTTGATAAAACCAAAATAGAGAAGGGGTTGAAATGGAAGGTTGAATCCTAAATATCTGAAGTATCAACGAATCAATGAATAAAATCTTCATACAGAACCCTTACACCACTATTTCTACTTCTATAGTTACTAAAATTACAAGTTCGTGTGGATAAAAAATTAAAACGTGGGGATAAAATTAAAATTGATTTTAAAGAATAAATGTACGAAGAGTCCATTACCAATTATCATGGTCTTGAGAATGTAGATAAAATCCTCAAGAATTAATGGCTATGTGTCTCAGTTATAAATTTATGAATGAGTTCTATTTTCATAATGTGTTTATCTAATAGTTGATATACAATGTTAATTACAGTTAAATAATATTCATGTTTTTTTAAGGATTATATATCAGTACTATTTGAAGGGAAAACACTATGAAAAAAATTTCACTCATTAGTACTCACATCACTTATACAAAATAATTCTCACTGAAATACAATTAGTGTTTAGTAATAGTGGAAAATTAGTGAAAATGTTTGGAAACAAACTTATAGATGATAATACCTCTTTAATACCCACAATGCAGGGGTACAAATATACAATTTAATCACATAAAATATATTTTCATTACTTTGATTACATATTCCTTTTTTAGGTAGAATTGATTACTCATACCAATAAATTTGGATACTCCAAATATTTATTATCTAGATTCAATGTGTAAATACCCAAATAATTGAGAAAATGTGATGGTTTTTACCCATTTTTATTACACTACATGAAACATTTTACAAATAAACTTCAAGATATTAATTTTATATTATGTCTTCATGAAAATTATAGAATGATGAGGTTGTGTTTAAATATCATCAAAATCATTGAATAAATACATTCCATGACCACAAAATGCCTTTCAAGTTATACAACTGGATAAGTATTAGTGTTTATATAATAATATTTCACTATAAAAGAATATATCAAAACAAATTTTATATTTTTATCAATGTTTTTATTGTGATAAAAATTGAGAAAGATTGTAGTTATCACATTTGAGATTTTTTGAAAGATGTTATATTCCATCAAAAAACCAGCATCCCTAAAATGGTATTTCTGATGATACTTACAATTTAATTTAAAATAATCCTTAATCATTTGTATTTTCATATTTTTATGTAATACCAGCATTGTTGATAGTACTTTTATAGGAAATATGAAAATGATTTGTTTATAAATTGATGGGAAGAATACATTGGGTAAGATTGTATACATATGATATGAAGAGGTGACTTCATAAAACATATTTAGTTAATTACCTCATCATTTTATATATTATTTTTTGTTAATTTATTTATCACTTTTAATTTGATATTTATTTTAGTTA
The DNA here is from genome assembly GCA_963277665.1 of Viscum album. NCBI lineage: Eukaryota > Viridiplantae > Streptophyta > Magnoliopsida > Santalales > Viscaceae > Viscum > Viscum album. Next base: position 1,910,856,698 of record OY728158.1, read on the forward strand.
ATTTCGTTATCAAAACAAACATTACATACTCAAAAATTTGAAAACACAACCATTTTTTTGATACTTTAGAAAAATGACTAATAAGTCATTTGTAACATATAACAATTAACCACAGCTCACTTTGATACTTGTTGTACCAAGATTGACTCAAAGTGTGAATTATCATTTTGAAGTTGACATTTTAGTTCAAAACATGTGTCACTCACTAGAAACCTTGAAAATGGACTTAGATTATCTTGATACTTTTGGATAATGATTCATGATTCATTTTTTATGTGTAGGCTTTAGTCTCATATAAAACCCTTATACAATGTAAATGATATGAATCAAAGTGACTATTTTCAATTTAAATTTATTTTTATTAAAAAAATAAATATTAAATACTCAAAACTAAGAAAACATTTAAAGATAATTATTTTACTTTATGAAAATGATCTATAATCCATTTTTGATGATTAAGAATCAACTGCACATCAATATAATGTTGGATGTGACTGATATGACTCCAATTGTGTCTTTATATTTAAAATTGAAATTTTAGTTCCATACATAATTAAAATAGTCAAAACTAATAAAATTAATTCATATTTTTTTATACTTTATGAAAACAATCAATAAGTAATTTTTCATGTGTAGGAATCAGCCACACCTCAATTTGGTAGACAGTGTTCCCGGTATGACTTAAAGTGTATTTTATGAGTTTAAAATTGAAATTTTAGATCAAAACATGTGTCACACACATGAATCCTAGAAAATATTCTCATTTAAGATGTGTAAGAATCAATCGTATGTCAAAATGACACATGAAATAACCAGAATGACTCAAAGTGTGTTTTTCATTTAAATAGTCAATTTAGTAAAAACGAACATGACATAATCATTACTATGAAAACAAATTCATATTTTTTTGATACTTTATTAAAATTATCCTTATGTCATGTGTGACATGTACTATCAATAAAACATCAATATGACATATAATATTACCAGTATGACTACAACAGTGTTTTTTTATTTAAAATTGGCATTTTACTTCAAAACCCATTTCACACACTCAAAATAAAGAAAATTAATTCTGGTTGTTTTGATACATTCAGAAAACAATCCATAATTCATTTCTTTTGTGTGAATCATCCATACCTCAATCTAATAAACAGTGTGCCCAGTATGACTCATTGATTATGTTATTAGTTTAAATTGATATTTGCATTCAAAACTTGTTTCAGTCACTAAAAAAAGAAGTAAAATTTTCCGTATTTTCTTTAAACTATAGGAATACAATTCATAACTGATTTTTGACATTTAGGAATCAGTATCATGTTAAACTAAAACAATATGTGACTATTATGACTCAAATTTCATGTTTTCAGTTAAAATTAAAATTTTAGTAAAAAATATGCATGACATACTCAAAATCGACTAAAAACATTCATATTATTTTGATACTTTAGTAAAATTATCCTTGAGTTATTTGTGACATGTAGTAATCAAACACACATGAATATAACATATTTTTTGAATTGTATGAATACAATTGTTCTCTATTTGGAATTGTCAATAAAGTTAAAAACACATGTTACATACTAAAAACCAAGAAAAAATAGATTGTTTTTTATTTTTAGGGAAATGATCCATATGTCTTTTAAAATGTGTAATAATCGTCCACATGTCAATATGATACACATTGTCCATGATATGACTCAAAGTGTATGTCACCAATTTAAAATTTACATTTTACATAAAAATATGTGCCAGTCACTGAAAACCATGAAAATGTTCTCATATTTTTTTGATACTCCTAGAAAATGATTCATAATTCATTTGTGATGTTTAAGAATCATTCACATTATAAAATGATACATGATGTGATCGGTATGACTAAAAGTGTGTTTTATCAGTTTATATTGTTATTTTAGAAAAAAAAATACATTTAACATACTCAAAACAACTAAAAATCATTTTTATAGTTTTGATACTTTAGGAAAAATATCCTTAAGTAATATTTGATGTGTAAGAATTGACATCATATCAATCTGACACATGGTGTTACAAGTATGACTACGTATTTTTGTTTTTATTTAAAATAGACTATTTATTTCAAAACACATGTCACATACTAAAAAAATAAAACAAATTCATATTATTTTGATAGTTTATGAAAATTAACCATAAGTATATTTTGAAATTGAGTAATGATCCTCACATTAAACTAATACATGGTCTACCAGATATGAATCAAATTGTATGTAATAATTTTAATTGATATTTTAACATGTTTCACTTATTGAGAATTGAGAAAATGTGCATGGATTGTAGTGATAATTTTCAGAAATTATTTATAATTCATTAGGGACATGTAATCAGTATAATGTGAAATTGACACATGATTTTACTACTATGACTCAAAGTGCATGTATTTAATTTAAATTGACATGTTTGTAAAAAATACACATACAATGATAAAATTTAAGAAAATTCACGATTATTTTGGTATATTAAAAAGGGATTGTTATCTCATTTTTGATGTGTAGTAATCAAAATCATATCAATCAAATTCATAATGTGATCTGTTTGACTCTAAGTGCGTACTTTTATTTATAATTTACATTTTAGTTCAGAACACACAACACATACATAAAACTAATAAAAAACTTATATATGGGTCTGGTAATTTAATAAAATATTATCCATAAGTCATTTGGGACATGTAGGGATCAACCACACCACAATCTAAAAGATGGTGTCCATGGTATGACATTAAGTGTATATTTTGTGTTTAAAATTTACAATTTAGTTCAAAACAAACATCTCATACTCAAAACCTAGAAAGAAAATTTTAATTGTTTTAATATTTTTAGAAAATAATTCATAAGTCATTTTTGGTGTGTAGGAATCAAATTCACCTCAATCTGATACATGGTATGCCTGGTTTGACTCAATGTTTATATTTTTAGTTTAAAATTAAAACTTCACTTAAAAACACACCTCATATACTCAAAACTGAGAAAAATAATTTATATTTTCTTTATACATTTGGAAAATGATCCATAAGACCTTTTTCATTTGTAATAAATAACTACACCACGATTTGATACATGGTGTGACCGGTATTATAAAAAATGTTTCATTTCAATTTAAAAATGTAATTTTATAAATGTGTTATTCCATAATTATTTTTAATTTATATATTTATAGTATTACTAATAGGAAAATATTTTATAAATAGGGTAACTATTTTTCTCATGCTGGAAATGATAAAATGCTGATGTTTTTTAATGTTTAAGATAAATTGTAATTATAAATTTAATCACACAAACCAACACATTTAAAATGACTATAATAGTGTTTTTTCTTGTATTCTTGATTTAAATTTAATTTCCATTAAATTATTTTTTTACTTCTACAATATTCTATAGTATTAGAATCACACCACAATACTATTGATTTTATTACACTAGTTTAGTACTGACTAATGGGTCTTTTATTAGTTTTATTTTTAGTGTTGATAAAAAATGGTATGATTTTAAGGGAACAAACAATATCAAAACTTTTTTAGTGCTGATAAAACGATTTTATGTTCTATTAAAGAGAGTATCTGTAGTAGGGAATTATTCATTGATAACTATAACTCATGATGCAAACAATATACCTTATTAATCAGTGAACATATGGTGTCATTTTTTTCGTAATCACATATAAGTATGAAACTCATTATATGCATTAATAATAAACATAAAATGAAAGGATCCTTACACATGTTAACATACAAGGATATCCACTGACATGAAACATGTGTAATTCATAATGGAGGGTTTGTTATCATAATAGCCTATCTTGGAGATTATCAAGTGATAACATGATGAGTTGATGTCTCATTTTGTTATGCATACCTAGACTTGACAGTCAATATACTATGAGTCACATCATAGAATTTTATCCTAATATAGACTAATATTTAAGTATATCATCATACCACTTCAAGGTTCTCATCATAAAGGGTAAATTCTATGTCCTCATTAGTGCGATAGATATATAGGAAATTATAAAATTAATTTAATGATAAATTGTAATAAATATGTGAAAAATAATTTATCATTCAATGTCAAGAATATTAAGGTAATCACATGTAAAAATTAGTTGCTTTTATTACACTAACTATAGCATCTATTTAGGGTGAGTTTTTTATCATTACTATAAACTATAGACAGAAAAATAGGATAGTGTTGTAGATATTGATTTGGTTGAAATGAAATTGGATTTGAGAAATGGGACTAAATCAAGATGATTTCAATGAAGTGTGTTTGATTATTATAATGGATCAAAGCATTGAGAATTAACCACCATAGTAGGGCTTGTTATTTTGATGTATTGCTTTGTTTTACAAGGATTCAATATTAGAATTATGGAATCAGATATCAGTTATTCATCAATTATCAGGGGTAATCCATTCTTTGATTATTTATATCCATTTATTACTGTCGTCACTAGTTTATCATTTGTGAAACCCCATTCCAGGAATTTTTATCCATGGGACATTGTTTTCCCCTACTTTTCTTTTTGGTATTGGGGTGATTTCATTATCATAATGATGAAAATGATGATATTATCCTATTATTATTCATTCTCTCACATATCTAGTTTTTTTTATGGATTTTTTATTTTTTCCAAATCTTCCTAGGTTGAAAAAATTATGTTACATCAAAAAGGAAGAAGGGGTATTACCACCATTCTAATTTATTAAATGGAAGAAGACCCCCCCCCCTCCTTTTCCCTTGATCAGTTTTGTGGAAGAGGTGGGTGGGGGGATGGCCGACATTTTCCTAAGCTACAGGTTGTTGGGGGTGTTCCTCCTTTCAACTAACATGAAGGTGACCCCCCTATCACCTTTCTTAAGTCCCTATAAAAGGGAACCACCCCCTCAACCTCACTTAAATTTCCCTCATATCTCTTCATTACAGACCATATCTCTCTCTCTAAAAGATTCATTCATTATGCATGGTGGTTCCAGTGGCCTAAAAGAAGTCTCAATTTTTTTACGAAGCATCATTTAGAATTATTTTTTCTTATTTAGTTTAATTTTATTTATTTATTTATTTGAATTTTTTTAGTTAGTTAAAAATATGTTATGTTTTAAGTAGTTTAGTTATTTATATATAGTTGAAAAATAATAGTTATTATTAGTACTGAATATGTATATATTAACTAATGAATATCATCAGATTAAAAATGATTACATATAATTATTACATAATAATAATTAACTAATGAATATCATATAATTTTCTAATTATTAAGTACAATTAATAAATAACTATGTAATATTTAACTAACGATTATATAATTTTTAAATAATGATATATCAATCATTAACTAATGATTAAATTATGATGAAGTACTGATTATATATTGAATAATAAATGAATAAAGAATTAATAATTAACTAATTAATAACTAATGATTAACTAAGTATTAAGGGATAATTGATGAATGATTAACTAATGATTAAGGGGTGATTAAAGAATACATAGAGAATTATTAACTAATAATTAATTATACTTTATGTAATATTGATTAACTAATGATTAAGTATTGATTAATTATTGATTAAAGAAAGATTAAGGAGTGATTAAATATTGATTAAAGAATGATTAAGTAGTGAGTAAAGAATTATTGACTAATGATTGACTAATGATTAAGTAATGATTAAAGAATAATTATGTAATGATTAAATAATGATTAATCTATGATTAAAGAATGATTAAGAAATAATTAAATAATGAATAATGAATGATTAACTAATCTTTTAACATATCTTTAGTATTATTAAAAATTGTACTACAAAAACATTAGTTTCATCTTTTAGGATATAATAAAACATTCTAAAATTTAGGTAGCATAATGATTAGGTGGTTATATAAGAAATAAAATCCCTATTCGGATACTAAAAGTGGATGTGGTAAGAGCATATATGTACCTTGTAGTAACAAATATTAAAAGCTACATTGGGACTTACTCAGTATAACTTAGTACACAACAATGGGCCTTGATGCACACCTAGATTGACATTCCTTGGGGATATGCTTTATATAATTCATATTTTTTTTATAAACTACTGAAATACATTTATAATGATTAAAAATTGTGAAAAAGAAAATTAGTATCATATTTTAGAATACTAGAAGATGTTCTAAAATTACATTATCATAAATATTACATGTTCAGCAGTCATTTTCAATGGTATTCATATAATGTTTTTGAAACCATGTTAAAAAGAATTGAAAACATCAAATTATATTATTTATTCCTGATAAAATGACAATTATGATCATATAATGTGAAATGGACAAGAACAAACACATTAAATAGCACATTAATTCTATACAACATACATTAAATACCCATACATATTTCAGAAGAATAATTTTTTAATGAGATGAACCTAACTTTAGAAGTGATATATAATCCAACTTATTTTCAATGGTATATTAATAACATCTTCCAAAGATATGTACATAGATTTTAAATTTTCAAATATTTTCAGTCTTCTAAAGAAATCTAAGATATGTTATTAGATGGAAAAATTCTTTTGAAAATTCAAAAGTTAAGTACATTCCTTTGGAAGATATTATTAAGATACAAGTTAAAAATCATCTAGATTTTACATAACTTCCGAATTTAGGCACATCTCATCCAAAATATGTTCTTTTGAATAATATATAGGTATTTTTTATCTATTTTAAATCATTCATGTGTTATTTAATTTTTTTGGACTTATCCATTTCACTTTATGAGATCATAATTATAATTCAATCATGAATAAATAATGTGATTCAGTGTTTTCTCTTATTTTTTCCTTGGTTTCCAAAATATTATCTATCTTATTTTATAATTAGTTTTTATATAATGAAACATTAGTATCATATTTGAGGATATAAAAATACATTCTAAAATTTCATTATAATAAAGAATATATTGTCAACCCACATTTTCAATATTATTTACACTATTAGAATCTAGATCGAAAAACATTTTTAATGTATAGAGTCATGTTTTCCTATGCCTACTACTATGGGGAAGTTATTCAAATTGACCAAGGATATTATAATAGAACGAAACCAAACATAATGGTTAGGACTTCGAATTTTGTAACCCTAAGTGAACTTGAAGAGAGAATTCATGGTTACTTAAATCTGGGACCCGATAAAAAGATCGATTCCATTACCTATAGACATTTTCAATTCCCTGCTACACTATAACATGTAGCTTTTCCATTGATTCATAATGGGTAGTGGTTATAATAAATAAATTCATTGTCCCAGCTGTTAGATGGTTCCATGGTGGAGTTATATGTTGAGGTTTCTACTGTACAACAACAACATCTAATAGCACGAAGATGTATAGTTACAGGAGTTGTTGATGAGGTTATTCCTTAAGAAATTGAGGCATGACCATATGATGTGGAATATGACAACCTAGATGATCTCCTAGATATATAATTAAATCTAACTTATGATTAGGATTTTGTTAATGATGTAACACGAAGATAAAACAGTGCTAATGATGAGGGTGAAGCACAAGTTTATGATCGAGGTTCTAGAAAAACAGTAGTTGTACAGCTACCTCGATTGAAAATAAATCATCCACCACACTTCATATCGTGGTTAGAAGCAATGGAATGTTTTCTTAAATTCAACTAAAATGTTCTCACTCCATCAAATGATTTTCCTAGAATTGTATTGGATAGGTTTAGTGAGCTGGGGAAAATATTATATGTTAGAATGGATTTACCAAAAAAATATGCATTTGAAAACATGCTAAAATGATTTCATATAGAGTGGAACTATCAATATTTTGTTCAGAAAATAAGCCACAAAAATGCATCATAAGGTGTAACAAGTATGGGGATTATTGTAGATTCTTATTGAGTACGATTTTGGACATTGCTTTTGGGGGTTGGAGAATTTTGAAGATTATGGAAACTCATACTTGCATTCAGCTGGACCTGCACTATATCATACCTTATTGGATGTTATATATGTCTTATCCATTATAATTGAGATGATTAGTACATTCCAAGATGTTCCTATATCCCTTTTAAAATATAGGATACAAAACAATTTAGTTATAAGATTTTCAAAAATAAGGCATAGATGGAAAAATATAAGGACATTGTGAAGGTCTATGGTGATTGAGATTAATTGTATCGGGTGCTTCCATAATTTCTATACATATTGATATAATACAACCAATTTTTCTTCCATATTTATATTAATTAACATGTGTCTCAAAATAACTTAAATTATCCATCTCGTGTTCAGTTTCATTAATTTTTTTGGGCATTCCTCCCCTATATCTCCACATTTCGTTTGAGAAAATAGTTCATACTGATTGGTGGAAAAGTTCAATATATAAAATAAAAGGGAATATTGTTTATTTTAGAAACCCAAGATGGAAATTGTTCACCTCTTTAACTTTCATTTTCCATGGTGGAGGGAAGCTACAAGTCATGGAGTTGGTTTTTGGCATGTATCATCTACCATTTCACCCATATTCGGGGTGTCTCTTTGATATATTACTAGCATCCTAAAATCAAGGAGGCGATCAATCTGGATCCTAGAACCTAGATACCCCCAAATGCACTTCATCAGAACTATATAAGACACATTTCTAGCAATGTGTGAAAAATATATCATAAAAATCCGTTGAATAAGGATATCATGAGGCTTGGTATGCAATTTATTTGTAATTTTTTACTATTTTAATGTAAATATAAAATCATTTAAAATATGATCATTTATATGTAGCATATGAGATGGATTAATGGAGGTTTGAATAATATTTCAAATTAATCCTCTAGGGTAATCTATAAGTGTATGATTATATGATACATATTTCAAAATAAAAATGGACACTGTCATATGATGGGGGGAAGAGGTATAGAAACATGACCCTAAACAATATAAGGTGACTCAATGGTTTCTTCAAGGGGATTATCAAGTTACCTATAACTTCTCTAGTTCAAGAGACTTTTTATCATTGTGTGAAGTACATCGTTGATAGAAAATAACTACCATCATATTGGATTTAGAAGGGGATAAGGTATAAAAGGAAATTTCAATGAGAGATTAAAAAGAATATTGAATAATCGTCTGATTATCATTTCTCCCTTTTTACTGAGAAGAATCTCTATTTTAATTTCAATGGATTTTGAACCCCATAAAATGTAGCATCAGTGATAAAATGTTGGTATTATAGGAAGTGAAGAAATTCAAATGTTGAAACCTACAGTTGTTATGGTTTAAATGTGCACATGTCATCATAACATGTGCCTCTATGAACATATACTGCGAAGCACATGTTAATCCAGTGTACCTAATAGACACCATATATAACTATTATGCTACACTATGGATACCTATTAGAGAGTTTCAATATTTCTAAATTCTTAAAGACTAGCCGATATTGATACATGACATCAACAAGTTGCATAAAAGAGGGATACTAGAGTCCAGTATGGTGTATAATGAGATGGAATGGCCTCAAGAACAAGGGAAATGTTTGAGATGTAGCCTATTTAATTAAGAAGGTCATAACTGGAAATGATACCCTAAAATTATTGTATTGAGTTTACACTCTCATCCACAATGATGTATTGTCTCTAACGTGACATTCTCATATAGTTAATTATATGGTGTTAATATAATATCCTTCATTTTGTAGAATTGTTTGAAATTTAATAATACTTTTACTATCAATTGAAAATAATTATTTCCTATTCACATTAAATGGAATATAAAACGTTCATGTGAGTTGATATGAAATCATAATAAATAAATCCATGGATGAACCATAAAGAAATGGTGTAAGAAAATAATCATAAAACATACCATTTTGTGAGAAATCATACATAAATTAAAAGTCACACCATTTTATAAATAAAAATTAGATAACAAATTCAGAATTTATATATATATATATATATATATGTATAATTATATCTTAAAAACACCCTTCCCTACGTAAAAACATATCTCAAAAACAATTTAGAAATATTCTTTGAGAAACATGAATACATTCCCTTTTCTTTTAGTAAAAATACATCATAAAACAATCGTAATAAACATGTCATGTATTAAATTTTACTATTCATAACATTCTTCTGACCATAAAGTTATATTAACATTTTAAACTTAATTCTTATTTCATATTTTTTACATACAGATGGATGATACTCTAATACTAACTGAGCAAGCTATGAATGTTTCCTATGTCGTGATATAGTATCATCTTGTTTGACGAATTAGGTTGTGTCTAGTGCACCATCATCATCACACGCTTCCTCCAACAACTATTATACCATGCCTACATCATGCCAGATTCTATGGCATTGCGGTAATCGATTTCACATTCACTGATCATCACATGGTTATTACCCTCCTAGATATCTGTAAACCAGAAACACATACATTCCACCTTCCTAAGGTAGAGATGAACATCACCATCGAGGATGTGGAATTCCTCCTAGGTCTTCCTATCTAGGGGGAACAATTATTGAACCCACCCATTGATATTGTTCTAATCTTGTTCATAGATTTCTGGGGGTTTACATTTTGGTTGACAATGATTTTTTAGATAAAGGGTTGATATATATTGACTATATTGAGCACACTACTCACATTTACCCTATGATGTTGACGACTACACTATCATGTGTCATGATCATACCTATATATTATGGGTCATTGAAGGGAAACTATATGCAGATCACCCAGGTTAGTATGTGAACATTATGTATTTGGGGCTACTGAATGACTTTTATTAGGTCAGGACATACATCTGGTGAACTACGTTCTTGGATGAAACATAAAAATCATTATGAATTTCATGCCACGCAAACCACACGGATCTTGGGGGATGAATTATCATTCATCAGATGTGGGAATTGGAAAATATTCGCTCACCCTACCCGGATATTTTTGGTTCTATACTTACTATAGAGTTGTTTCATGAATCTCGATGTGGACGTTTTTATGATCACTCATTTCTATTAGTTCCAAATTTTAGTGGGATTTATTTAATTTAATTTATTATTATTTATAAATTTTGATGTTTTATTTTACAGTTTCATCCAAGTACACAGCTTCCCCAGCAATCTGATATACCATTGGGTGCATACTGGATCATGTTGGATAATATCCTACCCACTGATGTAAGTATATACAATATTTCAGTGACTAAACAATTTCTTAATATCATCATTTTTTGTTAACAAATTTGTTTTACAAATCTCAAATGTAATTTCCGATATAGTGGTTTCCCATACTAGTCTTTATTGGACTTGTTTCCTGCATACTTCCCTGCTGAACTTCATGATGTTATTATTGTAGTGCCACTCAGTCACTTTCATATTATTGAGTGGAACCTAACCTATAGGGTCATGAGATAGTTCAGTTATGTCCAACACATTCCATTACTACCGAGACAGTTACAACAGCATTATGTCTTAAATCTGATGGGGAGACAGGATGGGGACCAGCACTGACGACATTCCTCATACCCTTCCCTCTTAGGTAGACAGTCATTGCTTCATATCCAAGGTGTAAATATTATCTGATTCTATATTTTAGAGATGTTTGAGTATGATCCATGGTAATTTATCTTACTCGACATGGAAGAGGTTTTAAGGATATTGTAACTTAATAAATTTCCATTATTTTTTATTGTATTATTTTCTAATTCATTTTGAATCACTTTACCGTATACTATATCCCATCATATTATTCTAATTCCTGATCTAGAGGAGAAGGATGTTTATATCCTAAAACGATCAATGTGGCAGTACTAAGGTTGATGTCAGCTTAGCATATAGTTCATGATAGCATTTCAATGACCCACCCAAGGGATATGATGTTCCTACATGGGTAGTAGAGGTTTCTACTTAGGAACATCATCTAGTGGATACTGATGTTGATGATCCATAATGAAGACGACATAGAATACATTGTGTTTCATGTGAGATTAAAACTATTCTATAGGTAGAGATCATCACTCTAGGAGTCCAGCCTTAGCCAATTGGGGGAGTGAATAAGGATGTATGGTATCCATATTTCTGGATAGGATATCCTTTTTTTTACATATTTGGTTACATATCCTTTATAACCTATACAGTTCCCCCTATGATGATGGTGGGTCCTTTTAATACCCTAGTGGGAGAAGGATCAGGTGCATAGGATGACATACAGTTGACACCTCCTTCCACTGAGACATAGGAAAATCCTTCGACGGTTTACATTCTAGTTCCCAAGGATCAGCCCTCTCCATGTCAAAAGACTCCACACGATCATGGAGCCCAGTGATCTCGATATGGGCATCCCTTTTCCACACCACCATGTGGGACGTAACTTCGCAATATAAATTGATTATACACATTCATATTTATGTTTTATGTCTATTAAAATGAATAAAATTTTTTTAATATCCATCATCTTTACATGTTTATCCATTATTTCAATTTTCATTTATATTTTAGTCACGGTTTATATTTTATAAGATTTCAAAGTCGACTAATTGAAATATAGAAAAAATTATGAAATATCAAGAACGAAATTTTAAAAGCTGATAAAATATAAAATATAAAAACAATCTAATTAAAATTTAAAATATAACCTAATAATCTATGAATTTTTTTAAAATAAAAATAATTTAAGAAATTGAATAAATAATTGAAAATGAAAGGAATGTAAAGAAGATTATAAATACCATTATAATGGTTTAAAACAATTAAAAAATTAATTTTTAATAAAATATTGATGAAGTTGGAACATTATATATTCAAATTAACCTAAATATTTAACCTCTCTAAAATGACTACTTTCTGCTCGAGCTCTACCTTTAACTAGTATATTATAATACTATAGAATAGTTCGACTTACAAAATCCAACAAGGGAGTAATATAACATAATAATTGTAGTGAGGAGAATAAAAAATATATTTCTAGCTAAGAGAACTTCTAGTTCTATTGAAATTGTGGGTGTATAAGAAATCCACTCATCACATGTCCTTCATTCAAGTCACACGTTGCTTTCTTATGAGTTTCATTGAAACAAATTAATTGAATGATTAAATATAAAAAATTACAATATGTATATAACAAAACAATATATATATATATATATATATCTTTCTTTCTTTCTTTATTCATTTATTTCTTCCTTTATTTCTTTATAATTTATATATTTATAGTGAATAATAATATTATAGTTATGTAATATTGACAAATAATAGTATTTAACTGAACAAAACTAAGAATAAAACCATTTATGATAGATTTATATCAAGATACATAGGAAATTAAATGATTATATTAGTTAGATTAACAATTAATGATTCCTATTGGAAAATACGTGAAAACAGAACGTAATTTAAAATAATAAAAATCCTAAATATTATAAGTAAAAGCTTATTTACTTGTCACAGAAGTTATTTTTTAAAATATAACATTTTCACTTTATAATATTAATGACATAATTATAGAAAAAATATAAAAAACACAATATATATATATATATGTAATAATATAAATACCAATATATTTATAAATATAAAAACATATATAATTAAATTAAATATTTTTACTAAATGACGGCAGGGCATCTGCTGCCTTTCAACTTAACTAAAAAGTTGTTGTAACACTTCCATCATTCATACATAGTTTTAAAAAATTGACCTACAAACATTTTAAAAGACCAAAAATGCATAAAAAATCCTTATCTATTTTATCTATCAACCCCACTATGTGTGGATTATTGGAGTTGGTATCCCTTATGTTATAGAATGATGATATAGGGTCATGGAATTAGGTGATGAAAATGGTAGGTGACTAAAATCATAATAGGTGGTTTCATACCAAATCATGGGAATCACATAGTGTATCATGATGGGGGCTAGGAAGCATGATGCGGGGTTGTGTTGTGAGGTAGTGTGATAGTGATAATGGGGAAATGATGAAAACTATAAGGAGAAGGGGTGTGGCATGAGTTCAGTGGTGGCCATTTATTGAAGTCCATAGAGGGTCTATATATGAAAATTTTGTAGGTTTTAATAGATATTCATTTAATAAATTAACTAAATACTAATAATAAATTAATATATGAGAGAGGGATCGGGACAAGAATTATTTCCAAGAGGCTGAGTGTTTGGAGGCTATGAGTCTGACTTCTAGGTATAAGGTTGTGTGTGTGATTTTAGGAATGATGTGGCATATTCCCACAACTTAATATTAGCTATTATAATAATTATAAAATAAATAACTACTAAAATTAAATCGCATCACTGATTGGAGATAGGGGTGGTGTGTATTTCATATTGAGAGACATGAATGACTTCCATTTCATCATTATATATATGTGTGTGTGTGTGTGTGTGTGTACAGATAGATTAGGTAGTGAGTGGGGGTTGGGGTGTGTGTTGGGGTCATAGGGTCAGTCCCTGAACAGAGTATGTTCAGTGTAAACAAACAAAAAAAATACTATATTATTATTATTATTATTGAATCATTCCCCTCATAAGAGGGTGGCTAGATAGGGGGGTTAGGATATGGGGTGAGGTAATGAGGTCAATTTATTTGGAAATACATATATTGTTCTAACATATCTCAGAACTTTATGTACTTTGATGATTCACAAAAATACCTATTTGTTATATTGATAAATTTATCTTAAGAATTTGTGGAATTTATCTTAGCCCAATTTTAACTCCCTTTAAAATATATGACTTTAACGGTTGATGACTTAACGGAAATTTATCTTACGATCACAAATAGAATTATTATATTGATTCTAGAAATTAATTTTCTTCCAAAGGACCTTATCTTATCTGTGGAATTTATCTTCAACATAAAATAGTTGTCTTACAAAACAAACTCAGTAATTGAAATGTAATTTAGATTGAATTAATTTAATTATCTTGAAAGGGATGAACCTAAGAATGTTATCCTACATTGTAAAATAATCTTCTTATATAAATAAATTCAAAAAATAAATATGAATAGTTCATAAGTATTTTTTTATATTAAGGAATAAGCATCCAGTAAAGTTTATTATCTTATGGAAATCCAAAATTATCTTTAAAAAGTCAAGTAATCCATATAAGAAGTATTTTTTCTTACAGGAGTAAAATATTACATAACAAAATCTAATGACACCATATAATGATGGATTTATAATATGATCAATCAACTTACGAAAATAGTAAATACAAATCAATTTTATTGTGCATTGAATAATTCATGTTCTGATATGTTTTTTATATTATGGAAGATATTTATCTTTTCGATGTTGGAATTATCATATGAGATTAGTGATTTTGGAATTATATCTTTTGAATATTGATTTATTTTATAGATGGTCGGCATGATATTCCCAGAATTAGAGATTTATTCTGATATAGTCAATCATTATCATATCCCTCAAAAGTCAAATAATACATTCACGATCATTAAAAAAAATAACTTTTATAAGGAAATGTGGATTTGGAAAAATCAACCCTTTTCCATAAATGGAAAGTTCCATTAGATACAAAATCCACTATATCTCACTATATTGGTTCGTTCCTTATTTTTAAAAGGACACATTCTAATTAAGAGTCTGTTACATCAGATATAAAAAGGATTATATACTCAACCATAGTAATTATCATGTGTGCTTAATTAAAATTTAAAAAATTAGATATAGAAAGGACACATGTTAATGGTTGATAAATAAAAGGATATAGAATATAAAACACAAAAAAGGATACACATAGTCTTGGTGATCTATTTTTTTCCTTAATGATTATCCTTTATAATCAAAGAACTTACTAAGCTATTATTTTATTATATTAATCTTTTCTAGATTCTTATTCATCATATGTTACTTTCTATATACAACTATATTCCAAACCTATATCAATATATTCATTTTTTCCTTGTATCTATATTCACTCGATCTGTTTGAGTGTGCTAAGATTGTGGACATGTTTTGTAAAGTGAGAACCTAGTTGAAAGAAATTGGACCTCTTTGTATCAAGTCACAATCATTTAAAAATAGCTAGTTATTCCCTAGAAAAAGTCACGGTATAGTGAAAATCATCAATTCTATGAAGTATAGTATTGGTGGAGTGGACTAGGGGATCTTTTTGCAATGAACCTCTAAAATTTCTGTGTGCTCTATATTTATCTTTTATTATTCTATTGATTATTTATGATAATTGAATATCAGAATCATCCATTCCTAAAGAGAGGTTGGTTGTTAGGGGAATAATATTTCAAGAACTCAATTCACCCCAATTTTCAATCATTTTGGTACATTTTCTCCAACCAACAATCGTTATCAAATTTTGTAACTCTAGATTTTTCAACTCTAAAAGGTTAAGGTATTATAGTTCATTTTAAAATGGATACAATGGATGAAAACATATTAGGTATGTATATAGTTACATAACCTTTCTACAATGGTGAACACTATGGATTCTAGGAGGCCTTAATTATTATATAATTAAAGCTATTTGGTATAATAGTTTATTAAAATTTGGATTATCCCTATAAAATTCCCAAAAGTAAACTTGAAACATGGTATGTTACTACTAAATCCAACTATGACATGAAATCTAAATCCAAGAATGTTGTAATGTGATGACCTATTCCAAATGATTTCAATAGAGTTTCACAGTGTTCTATACCATAAGAAATGTTGAATTCCATTTCATTATCTTATGAAGAAATTGAAAATGTTCATAAACATAGATATAATACTTACAAATGAAAGTCTGATACCTTCATATGGTGGAAGGAGAAAGAATAAATTATTTTAATATAAGATTAAACGATATTATAAATGATGTTTCTGATCAATTAAATCCTATCCTTGAAACAAATTAATCATTTAATTTTGGGATATTCTTACCATCAAAATGGTGTATAATTTCAGCTATTTTCAGACAATCTAGTATTGTGAAAAACATCAAGATAAAAGAACTTATCGATAATCTTATGATATATGAAGAAGCGATAGAAGATGATCCTAGAGGAAAAAATAAATTTAATCAGTAAAATAAGGCTTTTAACGTCTCTACTTAAATTAATTTCTATAAGTACAAAGTTATAAAAATTTATAAATCGTTTGATGAAGAAAATTCAAGCAATTTAGTTTCAAACTATTAGCTCACTAAATTTTCAATGATGTTTAAAATGTTACATTAAAGCAGAAGAGTGTTTCAAATATAATTTGACAAGTATAAAAAATGTATTATTGAAATTATAAGGAAGTTATATTTTATTATTGCAAGATACATAGACACATCAAAACAGAACGCCCTTAGTTTCAAGGCAGTAAAAAGTCTGAGAAGAATTACTAAAAAATGGTTGTCTATAAGAAGAAATCCAAGAAAGAAATTAAGAATACATGGAGTATCTTTTAGACTCTAATAATGATTCAATTTGTAATTTCAAAGATGAAATATCTAATTAAGAGGCTAATATGAGCTTTATGGAACAAACTGATGAGGTAAACCCAACCAATTACACATATTCTAAATCTTAACCTGACAACAGATCTTATAATAAAATAAATGAGTAGTTTTCTATATTATATTACCACCATGTTTCTATAAATAAAATTAACATGAATCTAAAGAAATCACATGATTCAGTTGTTGAATAAAATTAAATTTTAAAAAAAATTATGAACTTTACATTAAACTTGATGAATTTTCATCTAGTTGTGTTTTCCATGGAAAAAAGTTTAAAGAAATAGAGGCAAAAGTTAAAGATATTTCAAATGTTGTTAGTTTTTTTACTGAGGGGGAGGAATATTTAAATAATAAACTTGGTTAAATAACTAATAAGGAAAATATGACATATGATGTAAGGAAGAAAAACCATGTAGTATGAGAAATATTTTATACCAAACATTCAAAATATAAATAAGTAAAAAATAACCAACTTTTATTGTGGAAGAAATGTTCATTTGGAAAAAAAATTACCTTAAAAATTCGTTAGGAATGCAGAATAATAAAGGTTTTTATTACTAAAATTTTATTGATTTATCTTTCAAATAATTCTAGATAATATATGTAGAGTTGGATTCTAAAATATTTTATAGATAACACTACTTAACCAAAGAGCATTTGGATACCATAACATATTTTTTGTTATTTTTTAGGGAACAAGCAACATAAACTACAATGAAAAAATGGTTTTTGGAAAGTGTTTTTTCAAGACATATTAGTGTAGATTTGTTAAACTTTCTCTCATTATCAAATATTGATGTAGAACCTGAAACATTTGGTAATAATTAAAAAGGGGAGAAATTTTGTATTAGATATATTTGAAATCCCCAACTAGCACTCCCTGTCAAATTAATTTATGTTGAATAATTAATGAATAAGATACTAAATATTTCTCAATTTTTTTGTGATGTATACTAAGTTTCTTTTTCTGACAATGAATGTTTATCTTATAGAGATAAAACTCTTAAATTTAAGGAACTAATAACTAAAAATTTGCATACCTTAGATCTTATTCTTTAAAAAAAATTAAACTACATGAATGATGAAATAAATGAATCATGGATTTTTTATTTGAGACATGGACATTGTAATGTATATTCCTTGATTAATTTATCCAAAGTAAACTTGGTTTTTTATTTTTCTAATCTTAAATTGGATAAAAATAAAATATGTGATGCATTCGAAATGGGAAAGAAACACAAAACATATTTTAAACCAATAAAATGTATTTTTCCTTCTATACCCATAGAACATATCAACATGGATATTTTTGTACCTTCAAAAACAGCAACCATATGTGGTCAACACCTTGTGTATTTCCTTATTGATGATATTTTAATGTTTAGAATTTCAATTTCCTGTGTCTTAACTATGAATATTGGTATATTGTTTTAATTTTTTAAATCTTGTACAAAATTAAAAAGATGTAATTTTTTTTACTTTAACGATTAACCATGGGGAGAATACAAGAATCATGAATTTCATACCTTGTTCTCAAAACATGGCATTAAATAATCAATTTATTTTCCTAGAACACCTCAACAAAATGTTTTTGTAGAATAGAGGAATATGGCTTTTCAAGAATTCTCTAGAAAAATGTTTTGTGAATATAGAATGTCCACTTTATTATGGGTTGAAGTTTTTATCAAAATATGATATGTAATTAGATTATTTCTAACAAGAACTATCTTCAATAAAACACCATATGATATATAAAATAATAGAAAACTAAAAGTTGGATACTTTAATGTTTTTTGGATATAAAGTTTATATATTGAACTCCAAATAAAAACTTGGTATGTAAAGTTTGATGATGGAATCTTAATTTTATTCTACTACTTCTAAATCCAATAAAATTTTCAATATTAATTAAAAGGTATTTTAAGAATCTACTCATGTTAAATTTTATTAAAGTGATGCTTTTGAACACAAAAAATACTTAGTTTGATGTCTTTAGTGATTCTTTTGACAACCTTAAACTTAGACTCCTCATTAATGATCAAAAACTATGATTATATGGAATATAATCATGACTAATTCAAACCATATGGTATTTATTGTATCATTATATGTTTTTAAAAGGAAACACAATGTTTTATAGCATATACGATATGCCACATTGAGCTTAAATGAACAACTAAATATTATTATTTAATATGGTAGTTATCACCTAACTGTTAGAATAGAGGTAATTAAAATTGTTAATAGAATTATAAAAATATGGTTTATACATGTTTATATAATTATCCATTGGTTAGAAAATTAATTAGAAGTAAAAATAAAAACCAATGGAATATAAAGGGCGAGTTTTTATGATAAAATATTTAAATTTGAATAATTGTACTTATAAAATGATCAAATCACACTTGTAGGATTATATTAATGAAATATAAATCCATTATAATGTTTAAAATTGATATTATTTCTTTACTATACATTATATATGAATAGATACAATTTTATGGATAAAATGAGGGTGTTTAATGATGTTTTACCACCTTTTGATGGAGAACCCATTTTAAATCTATTTTTGTCAATTTTATAAATTATATTTGAAAAAATATATGTCTTATTTGGAAAAAGGAAATAAAAATTTACTTTGGTAATATTTTTGTATTTTTATGATAAGATTCATTTTTTAATGAATAGTAAAAATTACTGCATTTAAATTCATAAATAATTCTTTATATAATTTATTTACATTATTAGGTTTCCCTTTTAATTGATTATAAAGTATAATAATATTAATTTTTTATAATTTATTCCAATGCAGTTCATTTGAATTATTTTTTTATTTAAATTAGATATAAACACAAATTAAAATTTTGAACGTCTTTTTTACCCACCTTCAAGCCACATCTTCGGGATTAGCATTAAACATAATTTTATTATTTCTACTAATTGAATTTTGAAAATAGACATGCAGGATTTAAAATAGTATTAAAATTTTGATCTATGAAGATCAACATATGTTTTGGTAAATAGTAACTATACAATTTTTTACCACGATAAAAGGGTAAATTAGGGAAATATGGGTAAAAATAATATTATATATAAAATTACCCTAACATTGGTGCTAATTTAATTAGATGGGTGGTGTTAGATTAAAATAAACCTTATGATGAAATTATGACATTTTTAAACCACTTTGGTAAGAATATGGAATTTTTTATGTTTTATTTAAAGATAAGTTAAAAATGTCAAACTAATATTTTTTTAATAATTAAATCATTTTTAATATAGGGTTATATAAAATTTAAATTCGACTATAAATTTCCATTTGAAAGATAAAATATTCATATACATCAGGATAATTTATTTATAATTATTTTACATTTGATAATTAATTTTAATTTTGACATGATGATAATGTAGTAATGGATTTATTAATAGAAGAATCAAATAAATGATATTAATAATGTTAAAATAAATATAATTTGAACTATTTGATGCCATAAAATACTTTTATGGGTTAATTTGAAATGTTATAGATGACAATAAGTAATTTTTTATAATTAATCAAGTTTTCATGATTTTTTAAAAAAGTCAAATAATGAATAGTGTCAAAATTGACATAATTCAAGTAATATAACATAAAATGTTTAATTAAATGATATAAATTTTATCAAAATATAATATTAGGTCAAAAGTTTTATATGAGTCCAAAACTAGAATTAATAACTCATTCATTGGTCTTTTGACATGTTATGATAATTATTTTAACTCCCAAAGTGTAACTTACTTGATAAAATGGTTAGAGATAAAGGGTTTACAACCAAAGGGAAAGGATTAAAAAATATTAAAAACATATCTAATTTTAATTTAATGATTGATTTTAAACCCAAAAAAATCGCATATTCTAAATATATCATATATATGTAATTTTTAAGAGAAAATGTTTTTATATTAATTTAATAAATTTAAAATTTCCAAGAGTGCCACACCCCTATACTATAAAAGGGAACTCATTTCTATCTATTACTCACACATAAAAACACTTTTTTCTTCAAATATATTTCAAAACCCTTACTATTATACGTCCCCACATTCTAGAGCCCTTATTTTAGGCATATCACCCCCCTTAGAGGTGTTAAGTTGTTAAGAAAGGGGATAATCTAAAGGAAAGGTAACGTTTTTAATTGTGTATTTATATTTTGTTTCTTCTTCATATTCCCTCAAATATTATCAAACCATGATAATATAATAACTAAAATATCATAAATATAATTATATGTTATTATATTAAAATTATCACCTAAATCCATCCCCACTTTCATCAAATGGGAAAGGAATTAATCGTTTGTGCGTACGTGTGAACTATCACCTCCACAAATCGATATAATTTTTTTCCAAAACTTTATCTCATTAATGCTTATAATGATGGAATTAATGTCAATATGTGATATCAATGAAAACCTAATAATTATAAAATAATAATATTTAAATTAAATTCTTACTTTCCTTGCACATAAAAATTATAACGCCATTCGTGCATATATGTGAACTATCACCTCCACGAAGTGATGTGATTCGTTTTTATTCACTACATCACTTTTATAATATATATAAGTTCATTTAAGTTATTAATATGATATTAATTATTTTATTATTATTTTTTCAAGGAAAAATAATACATAACGATTTTTTATAATGATCAATATAAAATTGAAAACGTTACTCATGTGTACGTACGACCAACCCCCTCCGTGATTATAACATTTTTTGTTTTTCATAACCATAATTAATGGTTTAATTTATAAGTATAATTGATATATATAAATGATTATAATTTCATGAATATTATTTTTGTGATGATGTACATATGACCACATGGACTATTGACATCATACCAAGTTCATTTTGACTCAAGTACTAAATAACGAACAAATGCCCGATATGAACTTTAAAAATTATGTAATTGTTATAGCATTGTAATAAGTGATATAAAAGGAATAATAAAATGAAAAAAAATTCTCATGAATATAATAATTGACTTAAGATTGTTTTTCTTGAAAATAAATAACATTTGTGATGATTCAGACTTAAGGTAAGGGATTTCGACTCAATCTCCTTTAATTGAGACATTTCTTGATGATATGCACTTTTATTATTTTCTAAAGTGTATAAACATCATCTTTGACATTATTTATCCATATTATATCTATAATAATGGTATTTATTGTTTTCTATGATTTTTTACTTTCATTTGGATTGTAATTAATGTGTTCAATGTAGTACGGGATGCTTTGAATGTTTGGCGATTTATTTTTGAGCAATTTTTCATTATGTCAATATTCTTGATTAAATTTTACATATTTATTTATATAGATATAAAATAATTATAATTCAAATTTTATTTCTATTATAAGTTTAATTAAAAGGTTTTAAAAAGGATTCTTTTTATAAGTTTTATATGGAAATTTTTGAAAAATAACAAAAGGAATGTTCATTTTAATGTGTGTGGAGACAAATTCCCTACCACCATAATCATTATTTTATATTTGCATTACTCTATAATAATTAATGTTTTTAAAAATGAAAATAAATCCATTTTTCCCTTTTTTTATTTTTCTATTGAAAATAATTTTGAAAATTTATCATTTATTTCAATATCTTGAAATAATTTCTTATAATTGCAGCTGACATTTTATGAGTGAAATGATAAAAATTAAAATATTTTAACTATTATGATTAGATAATGTTGCATGGAAATTTGATAGATGGTTACGTGATAAACCAAAGATTGGTGGTTCAGTAATAAACCAAGGATGGGTGGTTACATTATAACCTCTAATGAAATGGGTATGGAAGTAAGTTGTATGGCTATTCCATTTGTAAGAGTGACATGTATGGAAGTTAACCACATGGTTATTTCAGTTAAGTATGATTATGTCCCAAGTAACCTTTATAATTTATATATTAATTCTATTTGTTTTATGGTGTTCTAAATATTACAAAAAGGGTAAGAAGTGTTTTTAAATGAATGTATTTACAACTCCTTAGAGGTTAAAAATATTTCTTTATGATAATGTATTTATATTTTATATGTTATTACAATACTAATAGTCATCCTTCTTTGTGTAACCCTTACTGAGATTTTTTTACCATCCAAAATTTTAAAATATTTTTCACATTTTTTAAATTTTTTATGGACAATAATGAATATTTCATGAAGAAATAATTAAATATGTTTCTTGAAAAAAATCATGTTTTATTTTAAAAGGGTTTCCTTTTGTGAAAAAATTGGATACTCGGTTTAAGATCCCACATGTAATGTATGGGTCAAATGTTTCTAATTTTTTCCTAATTATCTAAAACTATAAACTTAAAAGATCCTAGAATGTGAATTATAGCTCAAAAACATTAGAATAAGTTTTGTTGAAGGATATTTCTTTATAGTTAGTATCAAATGATGGTTTAGAAATAATTAGAGATTCAGATGTTTTCTTAAGATTTAGGGATATCATCATGGATTTATAATTTTATAGTTGATTATAAGTTAAATGTCTTCAAAAACACTTTAGAGGCTTTATGTTCTAAAATTTTAAGGTGATTAGTGGTACTTTTGGAGATATTTATTTCTATGGTAATTATGGTTTATTACATTTTGGTATGAAAATTGAAATTTATTAAATAACATTTGAAGTTAAAATATGTTATGGTTATTATGGAGTATTTTATCTCATTTTTTGGAATGTTTTATGAATTATATAGTTTTACAAAGAGGATAATCTACAAGATGGGTGATAACTCATCACATCCCGAAAGTTTGTGGGAATCGAACCCACAACTGAAGTGCGACAAGGATCCATCACCTACAATTGGCCTACATGAAGTCCCTGGTTAGGGTGACTTTTTATTTTTAATTAAATAAGTTGATTGAATAAGAATTAGTGGATTTTGGTAATTTATGTTTTATCAAATGGATATCATTGTTATTGGAAAATTATTTATAGATTAAGTGATAAATTTTAATTTCGATGATATTAATTACATTCAGAAACATGTATGACTATGATGAATAAAATACCTTGGGACTTTATTTGAGGATTAATAGTCTATTTTTATATGGAATCATAGATATTTGGGTTATTTATGGAAATGATTAACCTATCTTATAGAATATGTGATTAAGTTAATAAATTTATGGTATGAGACATTAAGAGTGATTTATGTTATTTGTAGATAAATGTTAAAATTTATCCTAAAAAACTATGTGATAATATCCTTATAAATTTTGGGTTTCAATATTAGTGTGGATTATTTCAATAAATTTTAAGGATGGTTATTTTTTGAATGGTCTATGTCAAAAATTTGGTATTACGGTCGATTTTTTGAGAATAAAAGTAGTTTTTCATCATATAAGGTTTATTATTTTGTGGGAATTATCTTATCTTAACCAAAAAATTTGGGTTTTCTTTTACAATTCAAGATATGAGATATAGATAGATAATATTTTTTCGATTATGTAATTCTCTAGAAGTTTATTTAGGTGTGAAAAAATATACATAAATACTCATCATTTAGAGAAAAATATGATTTTATGGAGGAATTTTAATAAATGATGAAACTCTACTTCTAAAGTAATAATGTTTACTTATTTTCTTAGTCAAGGAAGTAAATTAATTCCACAACCCAATGATAAGGATCTTAAAACAAACACATTATTTGTTTAGTTTTCATACTAAGGAATCAGTGACCATTTAACCAATTATAAACCTTTGGTTTTTAGATTGTTAACATTCAACTAATCTTTCTTTCTATAAACCTATATCATAAAATTATGGTTATTGTTTCTTCCATATTCATTTTTTCCTACATGGAATCATAGTATGTGTTATCTCAGGTATCCTTTGTACAGTCATTTCTTTCTTTTTATATAAATGATTTATTAATCCTTTTTTTGATGTGGGATTGAAATAAAGGTATTTTAAGAAGTCATATATTAGTTACTGACCAAGAATTCAAATTTTAAGGATACAATTTCCAAAATGGGGGAGAATGTAACATCCATATTTTTTAAAATGAAACACATTGTTCGATAGCGTATATGATATGCCACATCATGTTTAAAGAACAACTAAATATTATTATTTAACTCGGTAGTTATCATCTAGATATTAGAATAGATGTAATGAATTGTGTTAATTGAATTATGAAAATATGTTTTACCCATGTTTATATAATGATTCATTGTTAAAGAAATTGATAATAAATTAAAATAAAAACCAATTAAATTTAAAGGATATGCTTTTATGAAAAACCATTTAAATGTGAATAATTGTGTTTATAAGATAATTAAGTAACTCTTGTTGGAATATATTAAGGAAATATAAATTGAATATAATGTTTAAAATTCATACTATTTATTTTCTAGACATTATAAAAGAACAAATTCAATTTTACCGATAAAATGAGTGTTTCTCAAAAAATGCAGTTTTACAGCCTTTTGATAGAGAACCCATTTTAAATATATTTTTAATCACTTTTATAAGTAATATTTTAAAAAATAATCTTATTTTTTGGAATTGTGAAATAGAAATTTTCTTTTGTTAATTTTTTGGTATCTTTCTAAAAAAATCATGTTTTAATGAATGGAGAAAAATACTGCATTTTAATTCAAAATGATTTTTTTTTTCTAACATTATTTATACTGTTACATTACACTTTTAATTGGTTTTAAAGTATAATAAGATTAATGTTTTTATCATTTAATCCAATTTAGGTCATTGGAATGATATTTTATTGAAATTATATATAAACACTTGTTAAAATTCTGAATGTCTATTTTACATGCCTTCTAGCCATAGCCTCGGGATTGACATTAAACATAAATCTACAGATTATTTGAATTTAATTTTGAAAAAAAAATATATTTTTGTAATTAGTATGAAATTTTTTATCTAATAGGATCAACATAATTTTTGATGAACAATAACTTTAGTATTTTTTTCCACGGTAAAAGGGTAAATGAGGTAAATAAGGGAAAACTAATATTATAAAATAAAATCACCCTAACACATATACTAAAATTATTGGATAAGTGGGTTTTGACCAAAATAAACCTTAGGACAAAATTATAACTTTATTAAACCACTTGGGAGAGAATATGAAATTTATTATGTTTTATTTAATGATAAGTTAAAAATGTCATACTCATATTTTTTAATTGGTAAATAATTTTTATTATAAGGATATATAAAAGATAAATTGGATCCTAAATGGTAATTTCAAAGCTAATATATTTATATACTTCAAGATAATTTATTTATAATTTTTTTACGTTAAATAACTAATTTTAATTGTGACACAATTATGATGTATTAATAGATTTATTAAAGGAGGAATCAAATAAATGATATTAATAATATTAAGATAAATATAATTTGAACTATTTGATTCCATAAAACAATTATATGGATTATTTTGACATGTTATATATGAGTTAAATTAGGGTTTTGGACGTAATCAAGTTTTTTATTTTTTTTAAAAAAGTCAAGTAATGAATAGTGTCAAAATTGACATAATTCATATATTAAAATATAAAATCATTAATTAAATGATATAAAATGTATAAAAATATAATATTTTTTCATAAAGTTTAGATAAGTCTAAAATTATAATTAATGACTCATTCATTGCTTGTTTGACATGTTATGGTAATTAGTTTAACTCTCAAAATCTAACTTACAGGATAAAATGGTAAGAGTTAGAAAGGGTTAAAACAGAAACGATAAGTATTAGAAAAATATATAAAACTAGTATAATTTTAATAGGACGATGGATATTCATCCCAAAATAATTTTATATTTTAAATAAATATATTTTAACTATTTTAAATTTAAAAATAATTTATATTACTTTAATACTTTTAATAATTCCAAGACTTTCCCTCCCCTCTCCCATAAAAGGGAAATCATTGATCTCTATTTCTCACACATAAAACCATTTTTTTCAGACACTCTATACTCATAAAACCCACTTAGTGTTCTTATTTTAGGCAGAACACCCCCCCCCCCCGTATATGTGTTAATGTGATAAGAAAGGTGATCATCCGAAGGAAAGGTGATGTTTTTAATTATGTATTTCTATTTTGTATGTTCTTCATCTTAGTTCAAATATTCTCCAAGAATGATTATATAATAACTATAGTATCCTAAATATACTGATATGTTATTATATTTACATGATCACCTAAATCCATCTCCACTTCCATCAAACCAAAGAGGAAGTAATTGTTCGTGCGTACGTGTGAACTGTCACCTCCACAAATAGAAATAATTCATTTTCCATAACCGTCTCTCATGACTGGTTATAATGATGTAATTAAGGTAAATATGTGATATTAATGACATATTAATCATTATAAAATAATTATATATTGATTACATTATTAATTTCCATGCACATAAAAATGATAATGTTATTCGTTCGTTTGTGTGAACTATCACCTCCACAAAGAGATGTTATTCATTTTTATTCACTACATCACTTTTATGATATATATATATAAGTATATTTAAATGATTAATGTGATATTAATTATGTTATAAATTTTCTATAAAGGTAAAATAAAATGTTACTCATGCGTATGTACGACCTACAGTCTCTATGATTATAATGTTGTTTGTTTTTCATAACTATAATTAATGGTTTAATTTAAAATTATAATTGATGTATATAAATGATAATAATGTAATCAATATTATTCATGATATGATAGACTAATGAGAACATGGACTATTGACATCATTCTAAGTTCATTTTTGACTCAAGTACCGACTAACAAAAAAACATCCCATATGAGATTAAATAATTATGTAATTTTTTTAACATGATAATATTTGATTTAAAAGGAATAATAAACATGAAAAAGGTTATAAAGAAATTATAAATTAACCTAAGTTTTTTATTCAGGAAATTAAATAATTTATGTGATGATTCGCACTCAATATAAGGGGCTCTATATCAATCTCCTTTCATTGAGACATTTCTTAATGATATGGACCTTTATTCTTTTATAAAGTTTATATACAATCCCTTTGAAATTTTGTATCTGTATTATATCTAAACTCATGTTATTTAATGTTTTTTATAGTGTCCTACTTTCATGTGACTTATAATTTAAATGTTAAAAATAGTATGGGATGATTTGAATGTTTAAAGATTTATTTTTCATTACTTTTTCTTTATGTTAATATTATTGATTACATTTTACATATTTATTTATATAGATATAAAATAATTATAATGGATATTTTATTTCTATTTTTTGTTTCATTAAATGTTTTTCAAAAATAATATTTTTACGTGTTTCATACGGAATGTTTTGAAAAGTAAAAAAAGGAATGTTCTTTTTAATGTATGTTGCGACAACAACTTCTGCTCCTACATAACTGTTATTTGATATTTGGATTCCTCTATAAGAATAAATATTTTAAAAGGAAAATAAATCACTAATTACATTTTTTGTTATTTAGTATTGAAAATAGTTTTGAAAATTGATTTATTATTTCAATATCTTTAAATAATTTCATGTCATTTCATATGAAATTTTATGAGTGAATTTATGAAAATTGATATCTTTTATGTTTTATTATTATATAATGGTACTTAGAAATTTGGTGGGTGGTTATGTTATAAAACAAATATGGGTGGTTCCATGATAAACCAAGGATTGATGGTTACTTTATAACAGTTAATGCATTGGGTATGGAATTTGTTAGTATGGATATTCCATTTGTAAGAGTAAAATGTATAGAGGTTGACCACAAGGTTATTCCATTTAAGTATGATTATATCCCTATAGGGCCTTAAAAACATTTCAATGGAGAGTAAATACTCCCAAAAGCACTTGTAAAAGGAATCAAGCATTCCCACATGTCCAATAATGAAAATGGATGCAAGTTGAAATGAAAACATAGAAAAAACTTGAAGGAATCGATTTTCAGGATATTTAAGTTACCTATGTACCATCACGAGGAAGGGTTCGTGGAATGCATGAATCACGAACCACTGGTATGGAGAATGACCCATGAGACTCTAGCCCGTAGAGCGATGGCCAGCAACCCCAGGAAGATATGAACTGCATCGTTAGTGGAATCTAGTGCATGAAGGTCATACTCATATCGTTCTTTGAACTCAGCAGTTTTCGAACGAATAAAATCAGTAGGGTTCTGTGAACCATAAACCACAAATTTCAGCCTCCATAAACCCTAGTTGACCGAGTCTTCTGCGGGGTGAGATACATCTTTATGGGCTTCCGCAAATGGTGATGAATTCCCACATATATGATCTCTGAGATACTCTATAGAAGGAGAAAGGTAAGAAGAAGAGATGGACAAAGAAAGCATGGAGGAGACTCTAGAGTTTGGATGAAATACTTCCGAAAGTATTTTGACTTTTGTTTCAAATCATTGTTGAAGTACAAATCATGAACCCTGTTTCCGTAGGTATAACCGGCTATAAACCCTAAAAAGAAGAAACTTAATAATAATGGGAAAACCTTGAACCTAATTGGTGTCATCATGAACTATAAATTTCTCTCGGATGAACACCCCACAAACCATAGGTTCCAAGACCTCCCCCCCTTCAATATATTGCTCCATATAGTGCATCTCTATGTGGATCAAACCCTGCATTGCATACAACATCAGAACGCAGATGGAAACCTAAGTGGCATGGCGGACCGCATGCAAGACCGTGTACCACTTTGGTATGTGGTGGTCCATGCCCATGCTTGTGTACTTATTCAGTAAGTGGACAACCCCTCTACCCACATACCACTATGGTATGTGGAGCTCCCGCCATCCCACTTGAGAAAAAAGTATGCAGAATGGAGAATCTTTCGGTATCATTCTCTAGAGGTTCAATATCACCCCTCAATTACTATATTTTCCTCTACATCTTCCCCACTATCCATTCCACCGACATCAGGCCAAATCCTCCTACAAATCCACCAAAACTATAAGACCAGATCATCAGGCGCATCTTTACGCCCCTTTAAGTCTATATACTCATGGTAAGAAGAGTCAAAAAGACTCTCCCCACAACGGTTCAAGCTCCCGAAATGTATGTAGGTCTATATTCCCATGGTAACCCAGAGACCAACCTTGGGAATATAATGTGAACCTCCCCATTCTAGAGATCAAGAGAGATCACTTACTTTTTCATTCAATGAGGAATAGTGAGAAGTTCAAGGAATCATACTTGCTTCTCCTTTTGAAGCGAGGCGACATTCATCCCCTTTCTCGGAGTGAATTCTAGGGCACTCCAACTAAGTTAAGTCCCTAACCATATGATTTCTATGCCACATGAACTCCAATGTCATCATACATTGAAGGGTTTATCACTACGCTCTCTCACCCATCGTCGCCTCGTCTTCTTCTATCGTAGGCCCGCCCTCTCCAATCAGTGGGAGAGAAGGTGTATTGTTGGTTGAATCTCTCACATCCTCTTATTTCGCACACTGAGTGTGACTCACATGGGCTTAGAGATTTGTAAAAATTACAACATCCACACAAGAAACCCATCCTGAAATATGAGAAATATTATTCTTGGTTAATCAAGGATACGTAGGACACCTGCTTGATGGCCCGAGCTCAAAAGGGGTTCCCCTTCGGTAAGGGTTCACCTAATCATGTTCCCCTCAATTGGGAAACTTCCACTTGTAAGCCCCAACCCAATATGAACAATGATAAATATGATTCTTGGTCAAACCAGGAGACATAGGATGCATGATTGAAGGCCCGATCTTAATGGGGTACCCTTTGAAATGGTTCCACCCCAATTGTTCCCCCAAAAAATGGGCCTCCTCCCATATCTAAGCCCTAAGATAACTGAACTATGTGGGCTCTGATTCCTCTCTCAAGGATATGTATGAAGTCAATATTCTGGTTCTAATCCCAATATCAAAACTCCTTTTGTCCCTCCTGGATAAAGATAAACTCTATAGTACCTTGTTTCATGAATTAAATCAACATTGCCTCCATTGCATCATATCCACGTATATCCATGATGATCATGCAAACCAAGGGTATCCCACGGATATACTCTTTGTGATTGAACCACGGATTCACAAACAAATGAACATGACTTAAATATTTAATAGAGTTTTAAAATAGGCAATAATTCCCCCTCAAAGGGTGTGATGAGCCTGACCTCTCATCCTATCGACCAATGAAGTCCTTAAGTTTCTTTGGCCAAATAATAATCCAACAAGTGCTTGCCTTTGGAAAGCAGATTCATGAATCATAAATACCATGGTAGGTGGGTGTTTGTGGATCCACGAATAAACCCTTTGGAGACCATTTAAATAAGTCATATCCTAAGAGGACTGATTTCACAAAAACTTAACCCCCTAAAATCACCTGCTAGAAACATTTGATTGTGGAACCTCCTTCATAATTCAGAAAGGATAAACAGCCATGTCCCCATGGGGTCAATCCAATTCACCCTAAAGAATAATGACATGGATTGGGTCGAAACAAATATTGTGATGGGTAAGTCACTATAATAACGGACGAATGATCGTAACCTGTTAGACCATTCTTTGTATTTTTTTCCCAAACCCAACAAAAAATGTCGCCTCAGAGGTGAAACAAAATAGTGAACCCAACATGAATCCTCAACCAAGGTGGCAGTTCTACCCCACTCAAACCACTTCACCTCACATACAAAAAAAAGGGAAGGGGGAATGATGAATCGTCAAATAGGCATATGTTCAAGAGATACTACTTTGATGTGGTTTTGTTGTCTATATATGTTTTATGTATATATTTCAGGTTCCCTCATAGTAACATTTGATCCAAATTATAACCTAATAACAAAAACAGACACACACCTTAGCAATCTCGCAGGCAGTTGGGGCCCTGATAATGACCAGGACCCCCTCTCCAACACAGCATCTTCAATGCTGGGTATCCAACACGCTGATTAAAGAGTACCATCGAAATGGTTTTCTCCATATAGTGGAGACCACAAGAAATGCCCTCTAATATGTAAAATCATTCCAACTTCCTTCTTATCCATACCCAGCACCCTAGAACAAGGCCGCCCCGGTGGGTTTCTTGATCCATTTCCGAATCTTATCCCCAGAGCGTGAAAATAAGTAAATACCTTATCTTATGAATGTAGATGAAGTCAATGTTGATGACTCAGTCTCAACTGCACAATGGTCCTACTCATGGGCCCCTACCAGAGAGCATCGCCGCCAACACTATATGATCATGTATCCTCACTCTAAAAAGGATATTATGCTAAGGGCACCTACTGAAGTCCAAAAGACATTGGCCCCTCCGGCCACCCACCAAGGGCAACAGATATATAATTAGGAATAGGCTATCACCCTCATTCTTAAGAAGGAACTTTTCCATACAAATGTGGTGGCATTCAATAGGCATCCATACAACTCTTCCTCCTCCACTCAATTCCTCCAAAGAAATAGGATGGCACAATATGAGCACGTGAACATTCCTACTAGTTCTCATTGGTCCTGCCTTGAAAACAGGGTGAAACATTACATGCAGATGAAGATATCTTCTGATGCATAATAAAACCATTATCCAAATTGGACGGAAACCATATAAAGGAAGTAAAAATACCTACTGATGCATATCAATCCCACCACCCAAATAGGGAAGTAAGAAAATATGAGAAGATTCAAATTCCTTCAGATTCATACAAAGCTCGTGACACAAATATTGTGGAAATCGAGCAGATGAAAAATTCCCACTTGTGAATATAAATCCCGCCATTAAAATATGGTGGAAACTGGAGAAGACAACCAGTGGTAGACTCGTTCTTCTATCCCGACATAGGAGAACTACTAGTACCTACTAGAAACCTATGGAAGACCGGAGCAGAAACATACGCTAACTATAAAATTAGAATGGGACTTCATACACATTACATCCAAAGAAGTATCGCAACACATCCTAGAAATGATGGAAGATCAGACATCGATTTTAGGAAATATCCTCCAAACATGCCAAGATATCATTACATCAGTAGAAAAGTAGAGATACTAGGACCATGGCCCAATTTCTTCGAAATGAATGACTAACTCGAAAAATGGTTTAGTCAGTTTGGAGAAATTATGCATCCCATATCCAGTACAAGAGGATCGATGACAATATCCCATGATACACGGACAACTAGATCGAGAAACAATACCCATTACAACTGGGGGACATTTGTCCATCATGGTGGCCACTTTAGGGAAGGCATAAATCCCAACCAAAAATCAACATGTCCATCGGCATATCCCGGTGGCATCACAAGAACCAACAAATAGGGACTCATATTTAAAGGCATTTATGAATAGTAGATGGCCCCGGTTACCCATAATAGAATGCCCAAAAAAGAAATTTTTCAAAGGTAATTAGAAAATGAAGAGCACAAATATGACCCTTCTCTACTAGAAGATGGAGTTTTTGACACCCTCGATCATATATCAATAAAGCCTCAACACATTGTCTATCAATTACCAAATTATGGAATTGACGGTAGCAGTTGCGAAGGCCCTCCCCGCAATGTTTCTACCAGCAGCTCTAAAGG
Organism: Viscum album; assembly: GCA_963277665.1. Taxonomy (NCBI): domain Eukaryota; kingdom Viridiplantae; phylum Streptophyta; class Magnoliopsida; order Santalales; family Viscaceae; genus Viscum; species Viscum album. Next base: position 1,910,890,800 of record OY728158.1, read on the forward strand.
TTCTACCCAGAGTACCCATGGGGGCTTACTCCATGGGCCTAGAATGATCGATCATGAGATCATATCTCCTGATTCGTATCAAGGTATCCCTCCTATTTACTAGAAGATCAGACAAAAATAATGCATTCCCCTTTCTATCATCCACCCTGATAGTCCTCTCGAGGGTATACTATGTAGATATGATTCTCTCTATATTCAGATGTCAATTCATGATGGTAGTTCTTACCATGATGGAAACCATTGTGAAGGCCATCCCAGCAATATAGTTTTCTATGAAGGCCATCCCCACAGCAACATCAAGAAAAAAGAAGTTCCTCTCCCCTTTACAATACATCTGGAAGGCCCTCCTCGAGATGTACACTGCATAAATTCTCTCTGCAGCTAGATATCAAGATTTGATATTAGTCCTCACCATCATAGTATTCATCGAGAAGGTCATCCCTTCAGTGACATCAAGCAGCTAGAAGGTCTTCCACTCACTACAGCCTTCCATGAAGGTCTTCCCCAAGGTATACACTGTAGGGAAATTCCCCACATTTGTTCATCTAGTTGCAATGGTTTCCCTCTCCATTGTAGCACTGATTTCAAAGGTCCTCCCATTAATCAATATTCACACTAAAAAGAAGGTCCTCTCCTTTATGGGATAAATGTGAGAAATCTCTTCTAAACTAAGGCACTCAGAAATATGGAGTCATACATATCAGAAACTATATCTATGATGATTAATATCATTTCTCAACCAGAGGATGATTGAGAGACATGTTCATATTCTAAGACACCCTAGAACCACTCACATATCTATGAGGATCCTACCAGCCAAACTTCTTGGAATAAAATAATTAATAATTAGTCGAGATTGGTATATCAAGTAGAGGAGTCCCCGTAATAACAACAACATGATATTTTTACCATGAGAATACAACTATCTAAGGATAATATACCAGTGATGTATTAGTCCACGACCACTTCACACTTTGAAAAACCAAGGGAGTGTTCTAAGGAATGTATACATATCATTTGCCTCCATATCTAGATGAATTTGTATTAGCTAGAAGAAAGGTTATTTCCCAATGAAGGGTATGCATACCATGTCAACATATTAAGATAAATTTTATGTCTAATCAACCTAGAAGCCCTACCATCTACATGGAAGCCATAATAAGAAATATGAAAGAAAAACCTTTAAATGGATTGCCACCATGCACTGTAGAAGTTTTGTATCCTTATCAGTGATGCCCCGTCTAGAGGTCATATTCAGGGATAGGGAGAACATGGAGCTCTACACTTCACAGCATGTCTCATCTAGGAGACCTCATTTCAAATGAAATCTTTCAATATCATTGCCCAAATGTAGCAATCAAATTAAATCCATGATCATAAAATATGGGATATTCATCAAAACCTAGCCTAGATTAAGTCTGAATAGCATAAGGACCGATGAGATCAAGCCATCGAAAATCTCCTGATCCATGCAACCGAGAACATCCAACAGGCTTTGCACATAAGGGAAGCCAACCAACAAGTAGTTCTCATGTCTTAAAAATCCAATAGATCCTGTGCGGATCCAGTTCCATACTTGTCTCACACCCACACAAGAAGTGAGTGATATCAAAAAGGAAGTAATAGCGTCGGCTACCACCACAATACAGGAATAGCCCAATCCCACAGGACTGGGGGAATGTTTAACTCAAAAATCCCCCATAATGCAAAAAAATACAGTCCATAGTGCATCAATAGAAGAATGAGAGAAACCCCAGCCCATAGGACTAGGGGCATTTTAACCTAAATGTCATGAACAGTGGACAATTCTCTTCCCCTATATAGAAAAAATGATGAGTATAGAGGTCACCCATTCCACATCGCCTCATGGTTCATACCCTACAAGACTGAGGCACATTGAAAGGACATATCTGGGCTCCTTAGGGTCTATTTTCTCTAAGAATCCCAAAGAATAAAATAGAAAGGAAAGACAAAGTCTAAAAATAACCCAGAAAGTTTTTTTACCATTCGTCTTTGTGTACACCGCCCCCAATGCGGTAATCATCAGTGAACATGGTAAACGTAAGCCTCACAGATCTCATAGGAAATGATACAAAGGGAGATTAAATAAGAGAAGTCGGTTTCCTATTGGAGGCATCCCACACCAAGCTTAATGGAGTTCATACCCGGAACCAAAGAGCTTTCCTAAATTTGGGTTCCCCTAAGTTAATCCTCTATTAACGTCTACATGAATCCCCAACAAGGAGAATAATAAATCCTAGGTTGTTTATGAACCACCTCCTCCTCCCCCTAATAATGTGTCCCTCAAACTCGATGAAATTTTTCCAAGAAGGAGGAAGAAATTAAAGAGCTAAAGAGAATTAATTTTTTGTTACGTTGAGGGATCTATCGTGCCGGATGAGTTCCTCAAGAAGAACATCAATAGATGATCCCATAATAGGTTACCCCGCCATATACACTCATCCCAATAAATGAAACTAATCTAAATATTCTCATCTAATTCGGAATTGGGACCATCAACCTACCTGAATCTGTCCTAGGAAGAATATCAAGACTTCCCTCCACTAGGAAGGCAGCAAGAGTATTTTCAAGTGAACCCACAAAGGATACCCCCAACTGGGTATCCATCCCAAATTCTAGTAGTTCCAGTACATCCAGCTTTTCCCCATGCTGCACCCACCCAAACTCATGTCCATAAGGATATGCATAGAGGGCTCTTGAATACCATCGATCAATTGATAGCTTGACTAGGAGCCATGGAAGGGTGACACACTCTGATACAACCTGAGTGAAAACACAGCCCTAATTGGTTGGGAAATGTTTTTCCACCTCCAAGCTTCGGGAACCTCATATTCCTAGTGTTAAATGGTTTGGGAGACCCAAAATAGCACTTAATATGCTATGCCTTATACTGTGGTCCCATGATGGGTACCCCATAGTAGAAAGAATCGGTGAAACTCAGGTTCTTTGTGCAAACCCTATAGGGTTCAGCCTTTGTAAGGTATACTAGCTTTCAAGCTTACTCAATCGCAGGCTAGGAGTTCCTCTGAAGACAGTTTCTCTTCCTATTCAGTTCTACATTTCTTAAGACAATGTTTAGTGATCTCATGAACTGCAAGCCATTAGAGAATGAAATACTTTCATACTTCATCGCCAGATGGAAGGGCTGGACGTACTCCCTCAACTGGACACTTCCATAGGATGAAATGATTTCTATGTGTATCGATAATCTCTATAATGATTTCTGAACACTACTCATCCTAGTGAAGTACACAAATGGGTTTGGAGACTTCTCTACCATTTCATAAGGGATAGAAGACTCCTTTTAATGGACAAATTTCAAGTCCTGGGTGGCCCCATCAGCCCCAGGAAAAAGAACGGGAAAAGTTCAAGCCGCTTATATCACACTTAATCCACCCCCGACATGAGCTCCAGTTGTGAGGCCTCCACCAAATCGTGCTGAACCCCCAAGATTCCAACAGCCACCCTCACCTCAAGAATATGAGCTAAGGGGTTCTAAATTAAATTAGTTCGATGAACTAAGAAATAAATTCTACTCATTCTAAAATTAACAACTTCAATGCTACTTCATAGACACCATGAATTTCATCATACTCTAGCTACCAGAGAAAAAGAGATATGATGAAGTGGGTCTCGAAAACCATCCAAATTATTTTCCCTATCAAAGGATATTTGGCCACACCATCCTAGAGTGATTCATCTTCTAGGATCTCCTTAAAAATAAGTTGGATTCCGAACAAGACATGTTGGGTCTGTCACCAGCACAAGTGGCGGATGTCTCCACCTTAGACCCAAGAGAGGAACAAGAATGGAAAATAGACACCAGAATAAAGGATTATAATTATTTCATCTAGATGACTCAGAAAATACTCAAGTGAGCTCATGGAATCCTTCAGGTGCAGTTAAAGCAACCAATCATGCCCCAAATAGCTCTTTATGTGACACAACCATCATCCTCAACCCCGCATTCCTCTGAGGGCAGGAAAGGAAAAATGAATAATTGATAAGATGAGCTGGAACCAATGTCGAAGCTAGTATTGACACTTTTAGACTTCATGCCAGTAGACTTGGGACTAGGGGAACCGCCCAACCAAATGGGATAATGGGAACTACCCTGCCAAATGGGACAACAGGCACCACCTCACCAAATGGAACCATCAGAATAATAAAGTCAGATAGAAGCATTTTTAGATCAATAACTAGTCTTCAAATCCATTAATTTCATTCAATTGATGGACCCCTTATATAGTGGAGACTATGTCCATGAAAACAAATTCTTCATGTCCAACCAAAGAGATGGAGGAAGAGGCCATAGAGGCTGAGTGTTTTCTTGGAATTCATGATCATGGTAGGAGTCAAATTCCCGGTCACACCTTAACTCAAACCTTTAATGTTACAGAAACATGCAGAAGAACCCTCAAAAAGACACAAGTGGAACTAGAGTTTTTTTCCACCCCCATAGAATAAAATATGAGCCCAATCATCTTGGAGTATCCATCGATGGAGGAATAGATTTCTAATCTCCCAAAGCATATAGGAATATCAATTCGACCAAAATCAAAAATTACAGAAGCATCATCAGCTCATGTCATAGAGGTTAGACCATCTATGTCCAAAGTTGAATCCCCTAAAGTGCCAATGAAATAGCATCCCCAAGCTAGGAAGTGAAAACATTTAGTGCAGAAATTTGATATTTTGAAGCATAAAGTCCTAGTACTAGAAAATATATCAATCCTAGAAGCCTGGATTATGTCTGTATACATTTGGGAGGCACTCCTTGAAGCCTTAATAAGTCCCCAGGAATTTTAGGTTAAAGTTGTAGTATCCAATGTCTATTGGATAGAGACCAATCCTAACGAATTCCACATCATCATATCCTTCATAGACAAAGATGAAAATTTCATCATGAAAATGCACATCAAACCCTTATATGTGTTTGGAAAGATAAATGGAATTGATGTTCTGTGAATTTTCATCGATAATGGCTCTGGAGTTGACCTCCTCTCACTGTGAACACTTTTTCGGTTAAGTTATGATGAGGACAGTCTAATACCCTACACCACAACTCTGTTGGGATATGAAAAATGTTATCAGAAGTTGTTGGGATAAATTTATCTTAAAACTTGTATTGGTGACCTCATGTATGATTCTGATTTTCTGGTATTGTGGAAAAGTAAAGACATCAACGTCCTATTAGGGAGGCCCTAGCTACGTTAGCATGTGGAGATTCTCTCATCATACCATTAGTGCTTCAAATATTGGGATAATGGGAAAATGGAACATTTCATGCCAATAAATCACTATTTGAATCATTTGAGTCACATTACATCAATGCAGGGCTATATGAACTGAAGGGGAAGTAATATTTGGCCAATAATGTTGATTTGATTACCACCCCAAATGGATCCCACTGATCCCCTCCAACTGCTTGGGGAAGAGTATGTATTACCCATCAACCATGTTTGATGCATAACATCAATCTTGGATACCGATTTAGTCATCTTCATGATTTCTCTTATGGATGTAAAGTCTAATGACACTGAAGAGTGCACTGACTCCTATGATGTCAGGAAAAACCCTAAAAATGATGCTCTCAGTCTATCCTTAGGACCCTAGACAGTTCCCTCCTTGCTCACTAGGGAAAAAGACGATTTCTCTCTCAACATCAGAGAGTTCATCTCGAGAATCCTCTCTACATTAGAATAGAATGAAAAAGATGATGATGATGAAGAATAAGAAGAACAAGACCCCCAAGATGCCCCTACCACATTCAAAGAAGGTGTCTTCACTATAATCGATGAACATAGGGAGATAAACATGGGCACAGAAGATAACCTGTGTCCCACTCTGATTAGTGTGGTTATGAAATTCAAGGGAAAAAAGGTATATACTTCCTTCCTAATGAAGAATAAAGAATTTTTTCTGGAACTACATAGAAATTAGAGGCCTCGATCCTTTAGTCTCCACTCATCACTTGGGTCTATTGGAAGACCGTAATGGCTGTAATAACGAAGCCATAAGGACCCACCTGACACATTGTGCCAAAATAAATGTTGAAGTTGACAAAATAATAAAATCTAACTTCATCTAGAAAGTCCAATATCTGATCTGGATGGAAACAATTGTCCCTATCAAAACAAATAATGGATATATTATGGTCTGCATTGACTTCAAGGACCTCAATCAGCACTTCCAGTAAGATGATTTCTTGGTCCCAATCACATAATTATTGATCGATGCGACCAGAGGATATGAGGACCTCTCTTTCATGGGTGTCTATTCTGGATACAACCAGATCCAAATGGCCTGAGGAGATGAAGAAGTCACTACTTTTAGGGCCCCCCCATGGAGTGTTCTGCTATAAGGTGATGCCCTTTGGACTGAAAAATTTCAGTACAACAAATCAGCATGCTATGAATCACATTTTCAAGACCTTATTTGGAAAACTCATCAAGTAGTACATTAAAGATATGGTGGTTAAATAACAATAGCCCAAAAACCACCTCAAAAATTTGGAAACTATCTTCAACAAACTATGACAACGTATTTAGTGATGAATCCCCTAAAGTGTGCTTCAGAATTTACCTCTGGGAAATTCCTCATCTTATTCGTACACCATTGTGGCATCAACGTCGAACCTAAGAAGACAAAATCCATCCTTGGAATGCCTCCACCTCCCAGCCTCACTAAAATGAGGGGTCTCCAGGGGCAGTAGGCCTACATTCAGTGCTCATATCGAAACTTGGGTGTAAAGGTTTACCTTTCCCCGGGTTAACGAAGAAATTGGTTACATATGCGTTAGATAATGATAGTCAAGAATAATTCCACAATCTCAAAAGATATATCTGAATCACACTGGTCCTAATTCCATCAGTTGAGGTGATACCACTCATTTTGTACATAACTACCTTTGAACAATTGTTAGTCAATTTCCTCGTGCAGAAGAAGGATTTCGGCAGAAAGAACAGTCTCTATGACCCAGCTAAACAATGATAGATGTTGATACTTGATATTAATTAATTGAAAAGAACTTCCCAACCCTAATATTCACTATTCATAAATTTAGTCCCTACCTGCAGCACCATGAGTTCCATCTAGTCATCCTGTATAACTCAGTCATGTATATCCTCAGTCGTTCCTTGCTAACTGGACACCTATCATGGTGGAAGTCATCCTATAATAGCTTTACATATGATATGTGCCCTAAAAATCCATCAAAGGCTAGGCTCTATCATAATTCCTAGAAGAGAACCCCTTAGAAGAAATGACCCCATTGGATACTTAACATCTTGATGAATAAGTATTCTCCATCCTAGAATGTCCCATGAATGGGAGATGTACTTCAACGGTGCTTTCATAAGCCCGATGGGGAGAAGGTTGTAGGATCCCATGCTCAAAAAATTAGAGTTGGGAGTTATACTCGTATCCCCCAAGAAGTCTATCTCTCCTTTCTCCTTCCTACTTTCAGAGGGGTGAAAAAAATATGAAGTAGAATACTAGGCCCTCACTACAGGCCTAGAGCTAGAGCTTCATGCACAAGCCAAATGCTTGAGGATAAAAATTGATTCATAGCTGGTCATAAAGTAGTTCAATTATGACTATTCCATTACTAAATAAATATTGGATCCTTTGATGAATCATGTTTGAGAACTAATGGTATAATTCCCATCACCACCAACACTGACTTATGTCCCCTGGTCATGAAATTCTCAATCCAGTGCATCAGAAAATATGGCTACAACCCTGGATGATCCAGACAGGGCTGAAACATTGATCCACATTTCCCATCGTCATATGCTCTTGCCATTTATTCAAAAAAATATGGAGTAAATTGATGATATTAGCCCCATTTCTCAGCCTTATGGTCACACCATCAGTTAGATGACTCCCATTGAAATTTACCTCTGGAGGGGGTAACTCCCACCAAATAAGGATTGAAGAGAACAAATCTGAAGGCGGTCAGTCAATTTTATCATGTACATTGGAGAAAACCAAGGAATGTTTCTCTGCACACGAGGCCTTGATGAGGTCCCTCACAGTTCATCGATGGAGAAGAGATTTTTTTCCTCATGATTGAAGTGTCCACTAGAGATTGTGTAGCACACCAATCTGCAACCAGGCTCTCCCATCAAAATTGATGGATTGGAAAGTATTGGCCCACTAAGAATTAATATTGTACCACATTCAACAAGAAGTTTCATTCCTTCCATGTTCAATCCAATTTTATCCAACAACACCCATAGCTAACTCACACAGCTAAATACTCTTGGCTATTTTCCATATGGGGTATGGATGTTGTGAGATCATATCCTCCCACCACATCTAGACAATTCATGTACATTCTCATAGCAACTGAATTTTTCTCTAATTGGGTGGAAGCTGTACCCCTTAAAGAAGTTGGGGAAAATAATTTTTATCTCTGCGAAATCTAACATTGTTACCATATTTGGTATCCCTCATTCAATACTGATGGGAAATGGCACCAACCTCTTATCTACTTAGTTGGACAAGTTATACTAGGAGTATAGAAAAAAATCCAACCGTTCATTATGCTACTATGCAATGACCAATGGGAAGATAGAGGCTCTCAACAAGACTCTATCAAACATACTCCAGAAAATGGTAAAGTAGGATAAGAAATCGTGGCTAGAAAAGATTCTTCATACTTTATGGGCTTAATGAACCATGACCTGTACTGCCACCCAAGCAAACCTGTACCCACTAGTATATGGGACAAAGGAGGTTTTTTCCATAGCAGTTCAATTGACATCACTCCACATTTCCATTTGTGATCAAATGTCCATGGATGAGAAATCACATAAATGGTTTGATGAGTTGGATAAACTGGATGATAAAAGGCTGCACACTTTTCACCTATTGGAAGTCTACCAAAATCAGATCGCATGAGCCTTCAACAAAAAGGTTTTCCTTCAGTCTTTCCTCAAAGGAGAGATGGTTTTGATCCACAAAAACCCATAGATACTCGGGAAGAAACCCCCAAATCTTGATCCAAAGAGGAAGTGGCCATATTTCATACATATTTTCTATTCCAATGGAGCATATGCCTTGATATCAATGGATGGACATCTCATCATGACTCCCACTAATGCATAGTTTCTAAAGAATTACTTTGCGTAACAATGATGTATATAGTCCTTTTCATATGAATCTAAACTTCAATACCACAAATAGTCCTATCCACATGACATTAAACTGTATGGAACTCATCCCTGCAATACAACATTAAACTGTGATGCCAATTTCCTCATTGCATGACTCTAAACTACAGAGCATATCATCCTAGTTTCAAGATATTAAACTATATAGCATAAATTACCGAGATCACATGATGTTAAACTATAAGGAGAGAAGAACGCAAGCTTCATGGTGTTAAACCGCATAACATAAATTTTCCTAACTGCAAAACAATAAACTACAAGGTTAAAAAAATTAACCACATGAAATTAATCTTTATGGAGTTTGTCATTCCAATAAGACATTAAACTGCATGGTATCAATGAACTATGTATTCCTTGATTCCCATTCATTAGTGGGATATGTAGTGATGCCTCAAAACTCAATCATGTCCCATACACCACAAAAAATGCCTCTATTGTATCTCCTATCAAACCATATTATGAAGGAGATCCTTGTCACTCCTTGTCTCTCACATCGTGAATAACTCATCTGAGATGAGTTTTGGTGGTAAGGATTTACTTATGTAAAAAACTATAGAGGAATATGATAGACCTGACACCTATAGAGAATGAAACAAAAATTCCCCTACTCATATGTCTGAGTTAGATCGGTATATTGAACATTTGGAACTACGTATGGCTTGATTCCTACCCTTGTAGCATACGTAGTGATTCCTGTATTTAATAACCAAGAAAATCCATCAATTAAAGAAAAACAATTCCATCAATTATCCCTACACATGGACTAGACCTTTGTAGGGAACATTCAGAACTATATACGGCCAGATTCCCATTCATTAGCGGGAAATGTAGTGACACATGGATCCTTTATCCCAGTCCAACTACACAAAAAAACAATTCCCCTTCCTCGGTGCATATGTTATACATGTATATGGGAATCCATGAATGGTCCTAACTGGGTGACATTAAACTACATGGTACCTAAAGATTCATGTGCAGCCCAATTATCAGTGTTACGAGATCCTTCACATGCCCCTAATTTCTCGCACAACAAATTTAATGAGATGACAAAAATTACAAGTTTGAAAATTGAAATTCATAAGGAGTCAAAAGATCATACATCCACCTACATATGAGTTAGATCTATGTAGAAGCATTAGTAGTTCATATTTGATCACATTCTAGATATTTCTCACATTCTTAGACACAGCTTTCCCATTTGTCAATATCCATGCTCAGATAAAACTTGGGTCCCCATAAACATGCATGGTCATCAGAGATGGAAGTCTAGTGTCCTATAGGAAACATCGGTTTGACTATGAACATCATGCCCTAGTGACTCTACATATGTTTCAAATAAAATGACTATCAATCGAAGGAAAATTTGTCCTCAGGAGAGTCATTTCCTACCTCCATACGCCCAATGGATTCCAAGCCTCATGTCATTCCTCCTGACCCAAAGCCCCCTGGGACTATGGTTTACACATTCTATCATCACTCATGTATAAATAATGACGGAATATGATTACCTTGTTGAATGACAGTAAACTACAAAACATAATATTTTTACTACGCGACGTTAAACTGTATAGATAGAAGTGTCCTAGCTACATGACATTAAACTTAACCACTCAATGGAAATGCTTAGATTCCTATCTTGTCATGCCTCCTAAAATGAAATTATTTTCCTTTACAGTGTAAGGGGAAACCCCACTGCAAGGAATTATTGTTGGGAATCCTTTGTAACTTAGTTTCCCCCTAAGAAGATGTGTGGTGGACCCGAACTCTACGATTCGGACCTAGCCACAGTTGATATTGAAGTTTCCACTTTCTATACAAAAAATTAAATCAAAGAGAATCCTCATATAATTCATATCTACAGGGATACATAATAGTGGTTTTATTTCCCTTCATTCACATCGGTGTTACCCTACATCCACCCCAAATGACAATATATTAGGTGGAAATTGTCCTTTTTTCAAGACATTAAAATAAATAGCGTTGTTCTATGCATAAAATTATCCCTACCATTGATTATAATATTCTTAAGTGGTGATCCATAATCCTAATAATCCGTTGTTTCTCACACAACCATAGCTTGTGCGAGCTTAGGGACCTCATTAGGGGATCCACCATGACATCGGGGTGAATTAGTCCAAAATTTTTGGTCCTAGAAGTACAACCCTAAAACTCATGTTATAGTTCCCTTCCCCATAAGGAACCCAATGTCCTGGTCATACGCCGTTAAACTACAGGGTACTCCAATTATGAAATGAATGCCCCACCATGCGTATGAGTTAGATCTATGTAGGGGATTACCTGACCCCATGAGTGAATCACATACTGAAAGTTTCTAATTTATCTAGATACACTCATTTCAAACATCAAACATCATGTTTTGAGTAATATTGAATCCCCATAATCCTCTATGGCCATCAGAGATAGAAGTACAGTTTCCTGTGGACACCTTTGTTGACTATGCACATCATTCCCTAGTGGATCTGCATATGTCTCCTACAAAACGGTCATCAATCAAAGGAAAATCCTCCCTCAGGATAGTCCTTTCCTGCCTCAGTACACCTAATGGCTCCCAAGCCTCATGACATCCCTAGATAATTATAGAACCTTCAAATTCATGGTTTACATTCTCTTTACAACCGACATCCTAAATATATCAGAACATCATGACCTAATTCACCTCTAATCTCTCTTGAGGCTTCTACAAAATAAGTATACCCCATCCATATGCATGAATTTGATCCACGTAGGGAAGATAAAATACCTCACCTATTTCTGGGATTCCGAGTAAAGTTCATCCAAAGAAATTCTCCCTTTCATGTTTAGGTTCACCCCTTTTCAGAATCCATATGTCGTTTTTAGGAAGGTCCCAATCTCCATAATCTTTCATGGCCATCGGATATGGAAGGCTAGTGTCCTACGGACACCTTTTTGACTATAAACATTGTGCCCTGGTGGCTCTGCATATGTTTCCTACAAAACGGTCATAAATAAAACATAAATTCCTTCCCAGGGAAGCCCTTTCAAGTTTCTTTATTCCTATATGAAATTTATGTCCCATGTCACTCCTTGGATTTGAAAATCCCTTGGATTACGACTTATATATCTTTCCCTTTTCAAATTCCCCGACATGAAAAGCATTTATAATTTAACTGATGGTTCTTTATATCTCCCCTACACAAGAAATATTTTTTTGGGAGTAGTTTACCATTAAAATCCAATACCAATTCCTATAATCCTTCTAGACATCAACCCTCAAATAGGCCACCCACTATGGTCCCCAACCTCAAAATAAAACCAAAGTTTTATATATCCCCGCAGGCCATCAGAGATGGAAGGCCACTATCCTGTGAACACCTTTTTTTGACAATTAACATCATGCCTCGGAGGCTCTTCATATGATTATTACAAGATTAATATCAATCAAAAGGTTAACTTGTCCTCAGTAGAGTCATCTCCTACCTTAGTAAACCTAACATGGCTCCCAAGCCTCATGTGCGTCCAAAACTCACAAATTTAGGTTCAAGAAAAATCCTTCATTTTTTGTCTGAAAGTTATTAGGACATTCCTAGATGTTGAATCCCTAATTAGGGACCCTACCCCATAAATAATGGCCAAAGGTATTTGACCTATAGCATCAGCAATGAGTCTGAGTGGAGAGACTATAAACTTCCATAAAAAAATATGCAATACACTTCAAAGTGAAAACCTATAAATGGAACCCATAGACAAAAGTCGAGTACTATCTCATTAAACCTGTACTGTGTAAGGTTTAGGAAAAAAATGTTGAGCTATGAAATACTCAAAAGAGACATAATTATTTTTAGGTAAAAAACTCGTAAAGGATGGCCAAGGAAAAAGTCAAGTTATACCCACGAATCCCGTATCAAATAGGATTAAGAATTTATAAGGGTGATAATAAAAAATACACAAAAGATCGTGAGGTTTTCCATGAAACCCCATTAATAGTCGAACTATGTTCACTGAGTCCCAAATGTCAGAAAAAAATAGATCCTAATTCAATTATTTCAATTAATTGGTTTTGAATCATGATTTAAAATTAATACTTGATCGAAATAATTCTTATATGGTTAATTCTGATAAATTAACATGATGGGAAAATGAAAGGAAGAGGCATCAGAGGGAAAAATAATTCCATCCTATTTCATAAATATATGGAGTGATTCAATATCCAATAGCCTCTCCTTACAGGTGGGACATGATCGATATAGGATATTCTCATTAGAATCGAAAATCTACATCAACAATTGATGAGACTCCTCAATGGATTGATGGAGTTATAAGAAATTCAAAATCTAGGCCTCTGCACCTGCCCACAGTGCCTCTATGTCTCTCATAGATTCAAGGCATGTCCTTTCTTCTTATTTCAAATTTCATCACCCCTCCTCAATAGCGACTGTGGCCCAGGCCTGCTCTTATTTAAGCTACTCTATATTTTGGATCTGCAACTCCACTTCTTGGTAGAGTTCTTCCACCATGGACCTTACTTCATGAGCTCATTTTTTATCCTCTCAAGTGCTCCAACTTTATTCACACCATTGTCTATAGTAATTTTCCACATATCATCAAGATGATCTGAGGACCCGGCCATAGAAAGTTGAGGCTCAAGTGTACATGTTTCTTCCTAAGTAGAAACCATCTGCCTCACTATACCATTGATTCCATGATTTTCAAAATCCATCAAATCCCAATACCACAAACTAGTGGTGTCGTTTTGGAAACTTTGCTGGTATCTCATTCAATGGTGTCTGAGAGATTAATCTCCAAATGTTCCTCCATGCCTTTTGAAGGTTTGGACAAAGGTCATCCAGGACTTCTCAGTCAATCTTAGAGTCACTCCCTGATGACTACATATATCCAAGGATGAACGTCACAAGAGAGTGACTTGATTTAGAGGCTAGAACACGACTCAAACCTGTAGCAGCCTCACATATGATAATTTCAAGGGAGAATAGAGTGGGAGAATCCGCCGTAATTGATAATGCTCATGGTTTCAATTCTGAGAATAGAGGAGATATGGATTCAGTACCTCCCACCTCCTCCATAATATCGCTAACTAGAAAAGGTATCACCACATCTTCAATCACCAGTTGTGCCCTACGGTCACTCGGGAACACAGATGACTCAGGACCCTGCCCAACAGGAACAGTAACCACAAAGGAATCCCTCAAAAGTTTTCTTACTAATATCAATCCTATAGGGATAGTTTTTTATGGAGAAGGGTATTTTCCTTCAGATTCTGGGTGTCAAAAACACAACTTATCTCAGAATTGGAGAAAAAGGAACAATATCCCGCCCTAAATTTTTAAGGGATATGACATTAGCCTCCTTGGTGGTTGTGACTTCTAGATATTCATCATGTGCAAGAAGAATATCAATCTCCGAATAGACTCACTCCATGGGGGTGTGGACCATTTTTCTAGGAATGATTGGTTCCTTAATAATTAAAATCCCTCCAAGATCTTGTTGGGCTTGGGTCTCATCACTAGATTCAGCCCCTATCATAAAGGTTTCCATGTCTCTCTCCATGGGAAAAGGCTCAACATGGTTAACAGTATCCTCAGCCTTCTCAGTTGGCCCAGTTCCCCTACTTCAGTCAATCATAATGGCTTCTACCCATTCCTCTTCCATAATGGGAGAAGGAGTCACAGATACCTGAGCGACCACCATCTAGTTATCAATTATCCCAGCATTGAAAAATACACACAATAGTGAGTCAATAAGATAAGGGTACTCGGTTCAACCACTAGGTTAACAAATGATTACTTATGATTCCCCTCCTAATGCATCTTGACAGTTGGAAGGTTTTCTTTAGTTTATTCGATATTTTCGGAGATGGCTCTTGAATAAGAGCATCTATGGGAGATGGAGGAGGGAATTATATTGAAGGGTATGTGATGACTGCTTCCACGTGTTCTTTAGCTCTGGGGGATCCTTCTACAGCACCCCCATAATCGGTAGGGCACACTCTATAGCTATGGTTCCCCTAAGATAATAAATCAGGGAAAGAGCTATTTCAAGAGACCCTGTGAGCTCATTTAAAAGAAACAAATGGTGGACCTTTAGTGTCTCCATAATAAAAAAAATTAATACCAAGGGTTTTAGATAATAAAAATGTACCTAGATGGTCATCGACCATGGGAGTACCACCATCTGTTCCACTCAGCCAGACTAGTAATTCCGGTCTTTAGGGGCATTAAGACACTTGTCCATTTCCATAAAGTAATCAGCCACCTCATTAGGAGATTCTTTGGCAAAAATACAGGTAGGAGCAATGGATCCCCCCAAACCTAGATGATCAAAATGTCCTCCTTGAAGAAACCTCTAAATATCTCCATCATAATTGTTCGCCCTAAGTTCATCCATGACCCTCCAATCATCTGGGAATAGAGTCATGATTGGGATAGGCCATGTTAGAAGGCTGTTGTGGGGGAGCACAGTAGGTTTCGTCATCCAAAAATGATTATTGGGTGTTCTTGCATATTAAAAACCCCAGGATATAAACACTTATAGGACTTTTGGAGTAGGTAAGAAGATTCTCCCACTGTAGCCTTAATAGGGGATCCAACAACATCTTCATCCTCATCATCATATTCCTATTGGAGTATGGAAAGTACCCTATGCGATTACTTGAGGCACCCATTTTTTGAATGGATCAGGGTCTCGAGGTCCTCAATGTAGCAACCCACCTTCTCAGGATCCTTATGAAAATAGATGTTTGCGGGTCCTAACACATAATTAATGTCGGTAAGAGTAACTTACCTTGTCCAAAGTAGCTTTCATAAAGTATGAGGGACTAGTCGATAGTAGATGGCCAGTGTTTCAAAAGGTCTCATTGACTTCATGCCACTAGAAAATCACCCTTGATAGGGATGGATGGTGGTCACCCTACAGTAGCTTTAGAAGCTCATTCGGCCGCCCGTGAAGTCACGACCCCTTCATTCGCAACTTTCCTTGGGGGAGAGATGATAGGATTTTGAAATACATTTCCTTGATGTGAGTTCTTGATAACTTCTTTTTCCTTCTCCTTCATTTTTTCCCTCATTGCCTTGGAAGTTATTATGATAGGAACCAAATCAGCTAATTGGGCATCTGGATATGATTTACTCAGGCCTCAACATATCTTTTTGTGAGGAAGGGAACAGAATTCCTAGAGTCTAGAAGTATGACCTGGAACTAGGTGTCCTACCAAGTAAACATCATCATTAGTTGATAGGCTATCATTAGATTCTTCTCTTGGTGGTCACTGTTGAAAGTGGGGGGACAAAACTTCTGGACATAGTTAAATTGAAAACTGAACCTGCGTGGTGCATATCCCTCACAGATGAGCTCCCGTCCAATACGGGAACCCAAGAAACCTTATCTCAAAGAAAAATAACCATGGTTTACAAATTCATCATATGCATAATTTGTAATAGTGTTAGAAGGGGAATCATAAGGATGATAAGAAAAACGTTCATGAACATTGAGATGAGCCATTACATATTGCTCATTCTTTTTAGTCTCCTCCTCTTGCTTATCTTGGGAGGCCCAATTCATGGGAATAACCCCTCTGGTACTCTAAGATACCTTCCGAAGATGGAATGTGGAATTTTTAAGGAATTGATGAAGGTATAACCTTTTATGTGAGGTCTTATCCAGCCCCAAAGGATTTGGAAGGGCCTAATCATCGGGTAAGGTGGAACCCCTTCTCTGATCCGACCCGACAAGCAATAAATATTTTCTAGCACTATAATAGCCAGATTTATGCATTTACCGATTCCTAGATGATTTTCCATAAAGAAATTTGAGGCTCTCACACCACCAGATTCCCATACTGGTAAGATACACCCACTAGAAAACATGGCCAAGAAGGCCACTCGACGAAATAATCTCTCGACACCAGGGACGATCCCCCATCCCCAATCATGAAATGTCCCCTCTTCCAAGGTGGTCTAGAAGGTACTCGCTCACCTCTAGGTTTTTTTGGTAGGATAGGCCTTAGGCTTGCACAGACTGGTCTCTAGACCAATTTTCTTAACAAAACCACCAAACTACTCAATGAAAGGAATGTCCTACTTCAGACAAGGATAGACTTCCTTCAAAAGTGTCTTCACCTGAACAATGAGTTTCTTGGACAAAGGAGGGGACCTCTCCTGATTATCCCAAGCAGAGGAAGAATGAAGGAATTCGTAATACATTTCCCTAACAATTTGGACTACCAAAATCAGTGGGATGTCCCAAAGACTAATTCCGACTTCCCCATGGGTTAATTGAAAGGTATTGGTTTCTGGGCTCAATCTGCTTAGGAGCTGTGAAATAAGGGATTTGGTCTAGTGATTGTATGTTTGAGATACCTAGGAGGCCTAATATCGTCCAACGGAATGGATCTTGGACCAAAATTCTTCGCAACTCTAGAGAACCCAAAAGGGAAACTCCCAGTCTAAGTTGAACGAGCCTCCAAAGGAAAGACCCCACCTAGAAGACCAACTGTGTTGTTCATTCATTGTAGCCTTCCATACAATTATTTGATAATAATGGGCCATGTTTTATGGTTTTTGTTTCACCTCCCCTAAGGTTATAGGGGCGTAGCTTAGTAGGGACTCAATGACAACATCTCTCTGAAGGAATCGTCTCCTCAAAGAAATCAAGGCCCTCATGATGGAGGTGTTAGTTATCCAGGAAGCCGGTTTATCATCATGGTTTAGTGATAGAATTAATGTATCTAATAATAGACTAAACCCATAAATTGGAATCATGTATGAATCTGGGTGGTCCCTTGAAATTATGGTAAGCATATTTTCTAGAGATTTTTGTAATGGAACGAGCAAAATTTTTTCATGAACCAAATTCACCATGTACTTAAATATTTCATTAGTAGCGGAAAGAGGGGAATTAGCGGTAACATCAGAAGAAAAAAATAGAATAAAAAAAGAAAATGTAAGTTCCATTTCATCCTAAGCAGAAAGATGAAAAATCCCACAAAAATTCAATCCAATGAGAATTGTTGGATAATGGACACAAAAAATAGCCCAATGGGATTAAAAAACAATCTTAAAGGGGCTATGCGTACTGCTCCCAGAAATGGATTGCAGAAACCATTTCTCATGTAATAATGGTATGTGGAATCCATTTCCCACATACTACAGTGGCATGTAGAATCAATACCACATATATTCGTGGTATTCAAAAGTCCCACGAGGAACTAGCCCACGAAGCATTGACCAGAAAACAGAAGAGTTCACGAAAGGAAGAAACCTCGAACCAATGCCTCTCCATGCTAATATTCAAATAATGTTGATATAGACTTTAATATTGAATTATTAAGGATTAAAATTTCAGTCTTCAAGTTTATGTTTGGAGTAAAGACCAAGAAATCCGCGTAGCATTCTCTAATGTGGAGGTATAGACTTTAGTTTTAAATTCCACAATACAGTTCGTGAAACCCAATATTTGGTTCGCCGGAAGAAGTGTTTGTGAATAGTTTGGTTCATGTCATGTACAAAGTGGTTTTTGAATATGTTTTTCACAAAGGATATGGTACTTGCACACAGAGAAACACAAGGGAGGTTGAGATCAATTTTCATTGCGAGAAACGGTAAAAAACAAATGATCTGGGCCCCTATAAATAGGTGTGGTCCCCTCCTACCTGAGCTATCTCTTCTACCACAAACCACTTCAGTTAAAGACTAATTATATATTAGAGTATTCTCCTCTTCATTCTGAATAGACCCCATTCTAATTGAGGGAAGTTTTAGGGTACTGAAAACATCTCATAAAAAGTGAATACTCCCACAAGAACTTTGCATAAGGAAGAAAGCATTCCCACATGTCCAGCAAAAAAATGGATGAAATTTAAATTTAAATCATATAAAAAAATGGAAAGAAATGATTTTTAGTATTTTTAAGGGACCCGCATAACATCACCGAGAAGTGTTCATGGAATGTATGAATCACAAACCAATGGTATGCAGAAGGACCTGTGAGGTGTTGGCCTATATAGTGATGGCCAGCGAACCTAAGAAGGGAATCAAGTCCATTAAGGCCATTTTCATACATTCCCCAAACTCATCAGTTTTTAGACGAATCAAATTGGTAAGGTTCCATGAACCATGACTCGTGGACTGTAGCCTATATAAACCCTAGTTGACTGAGTCTTACGTGGGTTGAGATACGTCTTCATGGGATTCTGTAAATGGAATTGCATGCCTACATATTTGATCTCTCCAATACTCTATAAAATGATCACATGATAAAGAATAAAGGTATGAACAAAGAAAGAATGGATGAGACCCTAGAGAATGGTAGAATGAATTCTGAGAGGATTTCGACTTCGGTTCTGAATCATTGCCAAAGTAAAAATAACAAACCATGTTTCCACAGGTATAACTAGCTACGAACCATAAAAATAAAGAACTAAATAATAATGGGTAAACTATGAACCAAATTGGTGTCATCATGAAATATAAATTCTTCAGGGATGAACACCTCATCAACCACAAGTTCTAGGATCCTACTTCAATACAACACTCTGCATAGTTCATTGCTATGTGGTTCAGGCCCTGCACCCCATACTACACCAGAACGTAGATGGACCCGAAGTGGCAATGAAGACCGCATCCAAAATTATGTAACACTTTGGTATAAGGTGGTCCATGACCATGACCACGTACTGCTTCTATATGTGGATGATCCCTCTACCCTCATACCACTATGGTATACAGATCTCCCCCCATTCCACATGAGAAAACAGTACGTGGAATAGGGCATCTTTGGGTATCATTTTTTTTAGCTCCTATCTCACCCCTTTATTAGCATCCAGACCTCTACAACTCCTTCGCTGACCATTCCACCAACATCCGGCGAAATCATCCTACAAATCCATTGAACCCGTATAATCAGATCATGAGGCGCATCCGTACGCCCCTTCAAGTCTACATACCCATGGTAAGCAGAGTCACAAAGGATCTCCCCACAACGGTTCGATCTCCCGGGAGGTTTGTAAGTCAACATCCCCTAGGTAAACTAGATTCCAACATTGGGATGCTAATTTGAACCTCCCCATTCTAGGGATCAAGGGAAATCACTTTCTTTTCCATTCATTGACGAATAGTGACCAGTCGAAGGAATCATAATTTCTTCTCCTTTTAAGGAGAGGTGGAATTCGTCCCCTTTCCTAGAACACATTCTTGGGCACTCCCACAATGTTATGTCTCTAACCTTCTGAGAGATGAGCCACATGAACTCCATTATCATCCCACATTTATGGTTTCATCACTTTTCACCCTCACCCACCATGTCCTCAGCTTCTTCCATCATAGGCCTGCCCTCTCCCATCAGCGGTAGAGAAGGTGTGTGGATGGTTGAATCTTTCACATCCTCTTATTTCTCACACCGAGTATAAATCACATTGGATTAGAGATTTGTGATGATTACAACATCTACACCACAAATGAATCTTGAACTATGAGAACTCTAATCCTGGTCCAACCAGGATATATAGGACGCCAGCTTGAAGGCACGAGCATAAAAGGGATTCCCCTTCAGTAAGGGTTCACAAAATCGTGTTCCCCTCAAATGGGAAACATCCATGTGAATGCCCCAACCCATTCTAAGCTACGAGAACCCTGATTCCTGGTCAAATCAGGATACGTAAGATTCCTTCTTGAAGGACCAAGCTCAATGGGGTACCCTTCCAAATGATTCACCCAATCATGTTCCCAGAGTGCATTCTAGGGTAGTCCAAATGAGGTAAGTCTCTAACCATATGATTGATAAGCCACATGAACACCAATGTCATAATACATTGAAGGTTTTATCACTACGTTCCCTCACCCATTGTCACCTCGTCTTTTTCTATCATTGGCCCACCCTCTCCCATTAGCAGGAGAGAAGGTGTGTTGTTGGTTGAATATCTCACATCCTCTTATTTATCACACCGAGTATGACTCACATGGGCTTAGATATTTGTAAAAATTACAACATCCACACAATAAACCCATCCTAAAATATGAGAAATATGATTCTTGGTCAAACAAGGATACGTAGGACACCTACTTGATGGCCCGAACTCAAAAGGGGTTCCACTTTTGTAAGGGTTCACCCAATCATGTTGCCCTAAAATGGGAAACTTTCATGTGTAAGCCCCAACCCAATATGAACTATGAGAACTCTGATTCTTGGTCAAACCAGGATACATAGGATGCATTATTGAAGGCTCGATCTCAATGGGGTACCCTTGGAAATGGTTCCACCCCAATTGTTCACCCAAAAAATGGGCCTCCTCCCAGGTCTAAGCCCTAAGATAACTAAACAATGTGGGCTCGGATTCCTCTCTCAAGGATATGTATGAAGTCAATATTATGGTTCCAATCCAAACATCAAACCTTCTTTTGTCCCTCCTGGATTAAGATAAACTCCATAACACCTTGTTTCATGGATTAAGTTAGCATTGCCTCCATTGAATCATATCTATGTATATCCATGATGATCATGCAAACCAAGGGTATCCCATGGATACACTCTTTGGGATTGAACCAAGGATTCAAAAACATATGAACATGACTTAAATCTATAATAGAGTTTTAAAATAGAAAATAATTCCCCCCAAAAGTGTGTGATGAGACTGACCTCCCATCATATCGACCAATGAAGTCCTTAAGTATCTTTGTCCAAATAATCATCCAACAAGCCCTTAACTTTGGAAAGAACATTCAGGAATCATAAATACCAGGGCAGTTTGGTGTTTCTGGCTCCACGAATAAACTCTTTGGAGACCATTTAAATAAGTCATATCCTAAGAGGACCGATTCCACAAAAACATAACCCCATGCAATCGCCCACTGGGAACATTTGATTGTGGAACCGACTTCATAATTTGGAAGGGATAAACTGCCCATTCCCCATGGTTCAATCCAATTCCTCTTAAAGGATAATGATGTGGATTGGGTTGAAACAAAGATGGTGATGGGTAAGTCACCATAATAATAGATGAATTCTCGTCACCTGATAGACCATTATTTGTATTTTTTTCCCAAACCCAAAAAAAACTTCGCCTCAGAGTGAAACAAAAATAGTGAACCCAACATGAATCCTCAAACATGGTGGGGATTCTACCCCACTCAAACCACTTCACCTCACATACAAAAAAAGTATGGGGGAATGATGAATCGTCAAATATGCATATTTTCAATATATACTACTTTGATGCGGTTTTGTTGTCTGTATATGTTATATGTATATATTTCAGGTTCCCGCATAGTAACCATAGATCCAAATGACATCCTGATGACCAATGAACACACACACCATAGCAATTCTGTAGGGATATGGGGCCCGGATAAGGACCAGAAACCCCTCTCCAACCCAGAGTCTTCAATGCTAGGTATCCAACAAGCTGATTAAAGAGTACCACCGAAATGGTACTCTCCATATAGTGGAGTCCACAAGACAAGCCCTATAATATGTAAAATCCCACGAGCCTCCTCCTCAGCCATAGATGGCACCACAAAACAAGGCTGCCTCGATGGGTTTCTTGATCCATTTTAGGAGCCTGTCCCCAGAGCGTGACAACAAGTAAATCCCTTATCTTAAGAAGGTAGATGAAGTCAATGTTGATGACTTCATCTCAACTGCACAATGGTCCTACTCACGGGCCCCTACCATAGAGCATCACCACCAACACTATGTGATCCAGTATCCTCACTCTAAAGAGGATATTATGCTGGGGGCACCTGCTGAAGTCCAAAAGACATAACCCCTCGGGCCACCCGCAGAGGGCAACAGATATAGAATAAGGAATAAGCTATCACTCTGATTCTTAAGGAGGAAATTTTCAATGAAAATGTGACATCATTCAATTGGAAGCCATACAACTCTTCCTCCTCCACTCAATTCCACCAAAGAAATAGGTTGTCACAATATGAGCATGTGAACATTCCTACTAGTTCTCATTGGTCCTGCCTTGCAAACATAGTGAAAAGGTACAAGCAGATGAAGATATCTGCCAATTCATAATAAACCCATTATCCAAATTGGAGAAAACCATCTATAGGCAAGAACAAATACCTATTGATTCATATCAATCCCACTACCCAAATAGGGAGGCAAGAAAATATGAGCAGATCCAAATTCCTTTGGATACATACAAAGCCCGTGACACAAATATAGTGGAAATCGAGAAGATGAAAAATTCCCACTTTTGAATATGAATCCCACCATTAAAATATGGTTGAAACTGGAGAATACAACCAGTGGTATACTTGTACCTCTATTCCGACATAGGAGAACTACTAGTACTTACTAGAAACCTATGGAGGACCGGAGCAGAAACAAACTCCTACTATAAAATTAGAATGGGACTTCATACACATTCCATCCAAAGAAGTATCGCAACACATCCTGGAAATGATGGAATGTCTTACATCAATTTCAGGCCATATCCTCCAAACATGCCACGATATCATTACATCAGTGGAAAATGAAAGAAACTAGGACCATGTCCCGATTTCTTTGAAATAAATGACTAACCTGAAAAATTGTTTAGTCAAATTGGATAAATTATGCATCCTTTCTCATGTACAGGAGGATCGATGACAATATCCCATGATACACGGAAAACCATATTGAGAAAAAATGCCCATTCCAACTAGGGTACATCGGTCCATCCTGGTGGCCACTTCAGGGAAGGCATATATCAATACCAAAAATCAAGATGTACATCGGCGTATCCCGGTGGCATCATGGGAACTAACAAATAGGGACTCATATTTGAAGGCAATTACGAATAGTAGACAGCCCCGGTTACCCACAATTGAGCACCCAAAAAAGAAATGTGTCAAAGGAAATCAGAAAATGATGAGCACATATATGACCCTTCTATACTAGAAGATGGAGTTTTTGACACCCTCGATCATATAACAATAAAGGCTCAACACCATGTCATTCCATTACCAAATTATGGAATTGACAGTAGCAGTTGTGAAGGCCCTCCCCACAATGTTTCTACCAGCAGCTCTGAAGTTTCTACCTAGAGTACCCACTGGGGCTTACTCCATGGCCCTGGAATTATTGATCATGATACCCTATCTCCTGAGGCGTGTCAGGGTATCCCTCCTATTTACTAGAAGATCCAACAACAATAATGTATTCCCCTTTCTTCCATCCACCCTGATAGTCATCTCTAGGGTATACTCTATAGATATGCTTCTCCCTATATTTAATTGTCTATTCATGATGGTAGTTCTCCCCGTAATGACAACCATTGCGAAGGCCCTCCCCACAATATAGGTTTCTATGAAGGCCCTCCCCACAACAACATCAAGCAACAAGAAGTTCCTCCCCCCATTAAAATACATCTGGAAGGCCCTCCCCGGGATGTACACTGCATAAATGCTCTCTGCAGCCAGATATCAAGATGTGATATTAGTACTCACCATTATAGAAGTCATCGAGAAGGTCATCCCCTCAGTGACAACAAGCATCCATAAGGTCTTACACTCACTACATCCTTCCATGAATGTCTACCCCAGGGTATACACTATAGGGACATTCCCCGCATTTGGTAATCTAGTTACAATGGTATCCCTATCCATTGTAGCACTGATTTCGAAGGTCCTCCCCTTAATAAAAATTCACACTAGAAAGAAGTTCCTTCCCATTATGGGATAAATGTGATAAATCTCTTCTACACTAAGGAAATCATAAATATGGAGTCAGATATATCAGAAACTCTATCTATGATGATTAATATCCTTTCTCAACTAGAGGACGATCGATGGCCACACTCATCTTCGGATCCACCCTATCACCACTCACATATCGATGAGGATCCTACCAGCCAGACTTCTTGGAATAAAATCATTAATAATTAGTCAATATTGGTATATCAAGTAGAGGAGTCCCCTTAATAACAAAAACATGATATTTTTTCAATGAGAATACCACTAGATATGGATAATATACTACTGATGTATTGGCCCATGACCACTTTTCACTTTGACAAACCAAGGTAGTGGTCTGAGGAATGTATTCATATCATTTGCCTCAATATCTGGAAGAATATTCATTTGCTAAAAGAAAGGTTCTTTCCCATGAAGGGTATGCATACCATGTCAACATTTTAAGAGAAATTTTCCATCTGATCAACCCGGAATCCCTCCCATCTACATAGAAGCCATAATAAGAAAGGTGAAAGAAAATATTGAACTGGCTTGACACCAAGCACTGTAGAAGTTTTGTATCCTCATCAGTGATGCCCCGTCTAGAGTTTATATTTAGGTATGGGGAGAACATGGATCTCTACACTTCACCCCATGTCTCATCTGGGAGACCTCATATGAAATGACTTCTTTCAATATCATTTCCCAAAGGTAGCAATAAAATAAAATACATGATCATAAAAAATGGTATAATCAACAAAACCTTGCCTAGAGTACGTCTCAATAGCATCAGGACCGACGAGATAAATCCATAAAAAATCCCACAAGTTAATTTCTCATCCATAACGGAAAAAATACTGACTCTACCAGACTCTTCCACAAGCCCCACTGTTATAGAATGCTCATACAGACCTAGTATACATAACGCATCCTGCCCGAAAACCCCTATGACACACCCACGTCAAATCCTTCCCATAGACAACTAGGCCACAAAACTGCAAACTCATCCTAAAGACACCTAGGAATGCAGAACATGTCTCATCCAAAAGACACCAGGAAAAAAACCTAGCCCATAGATACCTGATCCCCAAAACTACACCAAAACTTGCATAGAGATTCTTGGGATACTAATGAATAGAAGAGAGAGAAGATAAGAGACAATAACCATCCATCCATCCTCCCCTCAGGATGTTGGGAAAATTTCCCTCACCCATGAAAAGAGGGTGTATATCACATCGTGCTCAACTAGGGTTGGGTGCACATAGAAATGACAAGGAAGTACAAGTATATATATAGGTACTAAATACTCATCCCATCATATGAGATCTCAAAAAAACAACTTTTCACACAAAAATTCCCTTTCCGCCACATATAATGCATAACTGCGTGGCCAGCCATAAACTTAATTCATAGCCTCTTCCAATTCATTTGACCAATTATCACTCTACATTAAACAATTCATTTAATTATTTATTCTATCCCTACCAGGGAAACTACCAAACACAACACACCATAATTAAAATCATAACCCACAAATACTTCACAAATGTCTCAGTAAACTCTAGGAAAACACCCACATAAAGTAACACCATCCTTCTTCGAAATTATCCCTTCCAAACAATCCTCGGTATCCCTGCTACATGAAAATCACCACATCTAGAAAACCAACAAAACTTGACTATGTTGTAGTCCAACAACAAAAATAGACCATTCCCAAAAACCACAACACAACATAGATGCATACCCACTATTCAACAAGTTTATCCATTCCATAATAAATCAAGCTCTCCATCTGATATTCCATCACACCACCTTCACCACCTCATACACGCAGCCACACTCCCACTCCACCAAAACTGCATCCATGTAGCACTAACATGGCACACCACACCCATATAATCAACCCCACTATCCACCCCTTTACCCACAGTTGCACTTCCAACCTCATCACCACACAACCCACATAAGAGAGAAAGTATCCACACACAGCACAAAGCCACACCAAAAAGGAAAAATTTTATTCTGATTTAACACACACATTCTTCAATTCCAATTTGATAAATTAAGGTTTATCACAGAACAATTTTGATCCTAGGGAATCCATTTAATTAACTAGATATATGTGGTTAATCGAGTTTTCATGTTCACAACCGTTCAAAAAAAGATTAACAATAGGTATTCATGAGTCCAATGTGAAAACAGAGACCACCAATGACCTTGATTTTTAGAAGGAATATCTGCAACCCAATTCACACCATGGATCAAAGATAAAAGATAAAAAAATAAAACAACTATCACCATCATATTTCTATCCTTTCATTTATTAATAAGGTATCCAAACAGATTATCATAATAGGTATTTTCATATTCATAACATCCTTAATTAAGGTTTGGATTCACCCATATTCTCAAATATACATGATGTTAACAACCCCTAGTGATACACAATCAAAAGAGAGATGAAAGAAATCCTACCATGAAGAAAATATAATTGGGCACTCCTCTTCGCACCAAAAATAGAGGGCCATGCATGAAGTAGGAGACTCCAAGGGAAATTGAATCAAAATCCCATAGAAAAACACATGACTCCATAGGGGAGGAATGCCTTGGGCACACTACGAGAAAAATAGAAGCACACGGGAAGATAAGATCTTGTCACAGAAGATACAAATCCAATATCAATAGAAAGGAAACAGTTTCAAGGGAAATTAACGTCAGATCGTGGTCCAGATTAGGTGGTTTGACTATTTCATTGTCCCCACAACATTAGGATATTAAATATATAATTAATATCCTTTGAAATTTCTTTAGAAACACTCAAACAAGGTTTTAAACATGATTTACATAAAATACAACATAAGATGAGTGAAACTAGAAAAAATGGAAAAAGCTGTAAATGACTCACCGATGGGTGAGTCACTGATGTCAGTCACTGACAGTGACTCACTAATAGTGAGTCACCAATAGTGACTCACCAACAGTGATTCATCAATGTTACCCACTGATAATGAGTAACCAATGTGACCTACTGATACCTGACTGACCGATGTGAGTAATCGACGCTTGAGATATTGATGCCTAACCAACGGGCATCTGACCTACCGACGCTTGACCTACCAACACCTAACCTACCAATTCCTAACCTACCAACATTGATCCATTGATGCTGAGCTATCGAGTCGAGATACTAATAACACATACCGATGTGACCTACCAATATTGAGCTACTGATGTGAGCAACCAATAACACCTACTGATGCAACCTATCGAAACTGAGTCACCAATGCGACCTACCGATGCGAGCTACTGATGTTGAGTCCTTGACACGACTTACGTATGGAAAAACTAGAATTTTGTAAAAATCTTGAAATGAGCTGCCATTTCTTCCCAGAACACCCCAAACACTAGATTGTGAAAAATTAAAGGATCGGGGAGGTTCGGAACATTAAAAGGTTTTTTGAAGGAAATTATTTACTAATCCTTAGATTTGAAAAATGTGTTACTTTATGATAAATCATTCATGTTTTACATGTTTTCACAAGACTAACCTTTTCCCTTCTTTGTGTAACCCTTACTGATATTTTTGTGCTCATCCAAAGTTCTAAAAAAAATTCACATGTATTAAGATTGGTATGGAAAATTAATATGTCATGATGAAATAATTGAAGATGTGTCTCGAAAATAATTCATCTTTTATTTTAAAATGGTTTCCTTTGGTGAAAAAAGTGGATACTTAGTATATGTGTCCACATTTAATGTATGGGTCTACATTGGAATATTTTTTTCCTAATTATATAAAACTATTAAAATAAAATATCCTCAATTGTGAATTATAGTTCAAAAACACTATAATAATTTATGATTAAGGCTGGATCCTTATATTGATTCTAAAAAACTACTTCCTAGACAACCAAGAAACCTTAAGGGTCATCTTCTAGAAACTGTTATAGAAAACCTTGATATAGATTTTAGGACTATTTTAATTACATAAAACCTTGATTAATTTTCTAAATTTTTCTCATACCAAAACTGAGACCATAAAATAATCCCTATATGAAGAAAATTGACTAATTTTTATGCCTGAAAAGATCAACCATTTCAAAAGGAAAAACGTGTACGAATTATTTGATATACCCTATGAATATCATGTGATTGGAAAAAAATGAGTATTTAAGAATAAATAGTATGATTAAGGTATGATCACTAGAAATAAATATAGACTTGTTGTAAAATGTTATAACTAATAAGAAATAATAGATTATGAGTTAAAATTTACAAAAATTTCTAATCATAATCCATTAAAATCTTTTTCAGAGACTTATATAATATAAATTTAAATTATACAAGATCTATGTTGAATATTATTATATAAATGGATTTCTAATGGCGGGAATTCTTATTGAACAATATCCTAGTTTTGAAAACCCTTTTTTTCAAAATTTATCTTTCAGACATACCAAATATTTTTATGATCTTATATAAGAACATAGAGATTGGTATGAAATATTAGTTTCATTTCTTTTATCAATTAGTAATAATGTGGGATTATAATACCCATTGGGTTTTTTATAAGATTTCATCAAAAGATACTTTTATTTTATAGATATATATTGATGACATTATTTTTTTCTCAAAAATAAAAAAGAACTGTAATGAATTTCATAAACGTATGGAAAAATAATTTGACATGATCATGTTGTGAGATTTAAATTATTACCTTAGTTTTCAAATTTATTAAAACTATTTTGGAAACACTACAAAAAAAATAAAATAAAAACATTATTTTCTTAAAATATTTATACTTGAATTCATTAACACTATTCCAAATATAATGAGTTCCAATATTAATGTTGACTTGTATAAAGCTATAAAACTAATTGAAAATAAAATATATTGGGAAATAATTGGGAGCTTTTTTATCTCATTACAAGTAGACCATATATTATGTTTTCAGTTTTTCTTTGTTATTTTTTTAAATCAAACCCAAAATAATTTCATTTGATTGCTACCAAAATAATTTGAAGATATTTAAATGGAACTATATTTCTTTATTTTTTTTAAAAAAACATTCAATTTTTATTTAACCTCATACTTTGATGCTGATTTTCGTGGGTATACACAATATAGGAAAATTACTTCAAGAACCAATAATTAAATATGGAAATATTTATTTTCATTGTCATGTAAAAAACTATATTTTATTTTATTATCAACTTCTAAAGTTGAATATATTTTTTATGGTCTTTATTATAAACAAGTGTTATAGATGAAACACACCCTGATGAATTTTGGATATAATTTTAATCAGGTACCAATTAAAGGTGATAATAAAATTTCTATAAACATTTTAAAAGTTCCAATAAACCATTCTATAATAACGCATACTAATCTTAGGTTTAACATCCTGACATATCATGCACAAAAAATTGATGTCCCTTTAGAATTGTTTTGTACAAAGAATGAATTTGTACAAATTTTTACTAGGACACTAATCACTGGTCAATTTAATTTTATAAAATATAAATTAGTCCATTTAATTTCAATTTATTTCATTCAAATTATATTTTTCAAGAATTGTTACATGAAAATATATTTTTAGTTCTTCCTTTTTTATTTTTTTATTTAATGTCTCTTTTAGTTTAAATCATGTCATAGTGCAACAGATTAACTATCTTTTTTATGATTACATTTCATATCACTCTAGTGGTGAACTTTTGTATATCTCAAAAGATAAATTAATTTATTCATTTACATTAAAACACTACACTTAGTGAACATTAGAACTTCCTCCTCATACTCAAAACTTTTTCTCCCTAAAACCCCTTTCCTTGTGATCATCTACCATGGGAAATAATAAAAAATCATATAGTGTCATTGAAAATAGTTCAAAGAGATAAATGTTTTTTAGAATGTGATGAGTGTAAAATAAATTTATTTCAATTGGCTGGACCACATAGATATTATTTTAAAATTCATGAACTTCTAATGAAAGGAGTTCATCTACGATAAAAATTGCCCTGAGTTCTTCTATGATAAGGTAGTCTGAGAGTTCTACCAGCACGTGACTTTTCATTTTCATAATAATGAGGACCTCATAACCTCTATGGATAATAATATAGTATTTTAAATGTCTTCTATTTAAATTGATAAAATATTTCATTTTCTACATGAATGGAGCTATGAATGTAGTATCGATATTTCATTGATTGATGAAGTCAATCACCAGAGATTATGAAATATCTTTTTAAAACTCCTGATTTTGAAAATTATATAATTAAAAGTCATGATCCTATATATAATGTTCTTATTAAGTTTATACAATCATCGATTTCCTAGAGAAATATATAGTTTAAAAATATTTTATTTCTAGACATCTCCCTATTGCATATCCTTATGATTAAGAAGCAAGTTAATCTCCTAAGATATATTTTGCATTATATGTTCCATTTTCAAAATAAAATAGTAAGTTGTTATACATTCAGACAAATTATAGCATCGAATTTTGAGTAATCTAGGGAACATATTAACGATTTTATGGCCACTAGGTTTTATGGTTCAAAAAATATTTGTGTAGATACACTCTAAATAAGTGTAAACTTCTGGAGTATTGTATTAATGAATTCATTTCCTATTATTTTCGAGTGAGGATTCTTAATTCAAAATTACAGGTGCTTAGTGGGATAATATATAATATAAATATTATGTTCTTAATATAAGTGTTGAAAGGGCTGGTGGAATAGTTAATGGGGAGACTCACAGAGAAAGGGTTGTTTTTGAAAAACGATGAGAAGTTTTTTAAAATGATTTATGGGTAGATGCTAAAAATCATATACCTGTTTTGGATGGAAGATGTTTTTGAATAGTTATTTCTAAAAAATGAACTGAAGTAGATGTTATTGAATATGATGTTTCTTAATGAGATATTGAAAAAAAAAAGATAAATGTTACTCAAAAGAAAAACCTATGTCTAATCTAATTTCGATTCTTATTCATATGGTAGTAAATCCTAGATAAGTATTACCTAAATGATTCTTGGTTATGAATCCTCATTCTACTTCATAAAAATATGTTTCTTCTACTAAGACCCCTAGTCATGTTGAAGCTAATCTAATAGCTTTGGTGGATCCTGGTATACAAAAATAAATCTCCTATAATAATAAATAAGAATACAAAAGGTCCAGATCTTACATAATCCACTTCACCAGTTCATGGGTAAAGATAATAAATTTGTTTCCAGTTGAACAACAATAAAATTTAGACCTTCACAAATCATATCATTTTATATTTTAGTTATCTTAAATGGAAAATTGTTTCTTAAAATTCTATGCTATATAAATCATAGATGGAAGCTAAATAACTCAAGGGGAATTCAATATCTAAAAATGTTATTTTTTTACTTGGAATAAGATGATAGTGTCTCACTTTGAGTATGTCAAAATAATATCAGTGACTCAATAGAATCTGGTCTCAAAGACATCTATCAATGGTGTAAAGAGCATGATCCAATCTATAATGGATAAATCTCAAAGATATCATGTTTTTGTGTCATCTAAGGAAGGATATCCAGATAACATTGATATGGTATCCAATATGAATGAAAAATCAAGTTCCCTTGACACCTTTACTTAGTGAATTGCATCTATACAATGGGGGTTTATCTCTCCTAATATTCTACTAGATATCAATAGATAGTTAGATACTAAAATAAGGAGTATACCCATTATTCAAAAAATAACAAACCATGGTATGCAACATTTGTAAAAAGAATTTGATACTACAGTTTAGAAAAATATTCTATTGATTAAGGGGTCATCCATCCAACCATAAATATATCAGTTATATCATCACATGTCTTAAAAAATGGTTATATAATTATCGAACAAATTGCTTATCTAGTGGAAAAAAACACAATACTTTGTGATATAGTTATCAAATATAATTTTTAATATTCTCCCACAAAAAAATAGGATGTGTTTACAGATCTGAGAGAGAGTCATGCTACCTCCAGTGGAAGGGAAGCTTTTGTAGTGGATACTTCGCATGAAGTTCTTAATATCTCATTCCCCATAAAAAATTCACCTAGTTTATCTAATTATCATATTTTTATGTTAAAAAAATTATTCTAACTAGTTAAGGAAAGTCTGATATGCAGATATCTATTGATACATTCGTTCAGAAATCATGGAAACGATTCACTACCATTATAGACTTCTATCAAAGTGATATTGTGAAGATAATTGGTTTGTTTGGTGATGATCCTTTTCACTTGTGTTTTAGTAATTAATTAGGACTTTCTATTCTTGACCACCATATTATATCATCTCAGAAGAAGATGGAAATATTTGATTCAATGGATATCTATGAAAAGGTGATTTTGAATAGGTGACTTGGCCAAGGATCGGGACATTTTTACTAGCATTTGGAATAGTAAGAAAATACAATCCTATATGATCGACCAGATATTGGTGTATCTTCTGGCACTTTAGGATCTTTTCATTCACTTTCTGGTTCTATTTTAGAAACTTTCCTTCTACCGTTTATTTACTTCTAGAACAACCATAATATTTTAAGAAACATGTGGATAATTATCATCCTATTGATCCCAAATTAAATGAATGAATTGTTTTTATGTTAGTGTTGTAATAAAATGATGATATTTCATGGATTCTTCCAAACCTTTAAAGTTTTATCACCCTTTTTGCAATTTGTTTCCAAAAATACTAAATATTTTTTCTTTAAATGTTTTTTTACTTTTTTATATGTTTATTTTTCTATTTTGTATGAATATTTAATTTTTTATTCTATGTTGTCTCTTTTATATTTATTTATTGGATGTTTCCTTTAATTACCTATCTATATGAAATTTGATTCAAATTCAGTGACTTATCTTTTACACATTTACACTTGTTTGTTTTCAATAATGGATTTAATTTTCTTCTTAACATTTTTCTTCTATATCTCACAAAAATGTTGATAATAGACAAATATATCCTCTTATAAAATATATTTTTTCAAAAAAAAATTGAGTTAATAAGATTATGGTTTTTTTCATCATAAGAAAGGGGGATATTATTGGACAAAATTATTTTGTTACAAAAAATGTTTGTACTTTATGTGTTTTAATTATTCAAAAAATCACACTTTGTTTTAATGATAATTTACCTTAAGCATTTAAACCTATTGTACTAGCCAAATTTTAAAACTCTTTGAAATCTCTTTAATTTTTTATTATTAAATTATAATGGAATTTATCTTATTTGGTTGATATGTTAAAGTTAATTTTTAATACAAGTGAAAAGTTAATTATTCTAAAAATATTGGAATTAAATTTCTACCAATGAAATTTATCTTATGTAGTGGAATTTATCTTACGCATAAAATAATTCTCCTTTGAAGAAAACTTCTTACTAATGATGAAGTTAATTTTGATCTAAAGTAATTATCTTTTGAGATACAAACATAATAATGTTATCATATGTCATAAAAGAGTCCTCTTACATTGAGGAGAACCTAAATAAATTATCTTATGAAAGTAACATCACAAGTAAGTTTTTCTATGAAGGAATAAGAATCCAGAAAATTCCTTTATCTTATTCCAATCTAGAATTATCGTATATACATCAAGGAAGTTTTATAAGAATTATTTTATCTTATGTTAGTTAAAATTACTTTTTAAAATATGATGGTATTGTATGAAGAATGAATTATCTTATGATTAATCATCTTACAGAAATAATAAATCTCGAAATATTATACTACACATTGAATAAATCAAGATCTGATAAGGGTTTTATCATATGGAATATTTTTATATTTTCAATGTTGTAATTATCTTACAGGAAAATAGCTTCTATAATTTTATCCTATAAAGATCGAGTTATCTTATGGAGGGTCGGTTTGATAGTCTCAAAATTATAGTTTCGTTTTGGTATAATCTACCATTTTCTTATCTATTGAAAAGTAAACCCATACCTTAATGATAATTAAAGAGGAATATATCTAATTACGGAAAGTTTGATTTGGATAAATAAACTATTTTCTAAATTTAAAAATTTAATAAAGACAGAATCAGCTACATCACATCATCAGTGTTTAATGATTTATTTAGAAAAGAAGGAAAAATAATAATTAAGATCCCATCACTTAATATTTTAAAAGAATTATTCACTCAACCATTTTCATTATCAAGTGTTCTTAGTTTAAAATCAATAGAGGAGATAAAAATAATGCACATGAATGATCAATATATACGAGGATACATAACAAAAAAATGGATACACATAGTCTTACTCATTTATATTTTTATTATTTCAATTTTATCCTTTGAAATTGAATAACATTAAGAGATTATCTTTAAATATATTCATCGTTTCAGTAAATTTCATCATAATTTATTAGTTTCTACTTGAAACATTATGATGGACCTATATCAATCATTTTATTTCATCCTTGTATATGTCTACACATGGTGTGTTTCACCGTGATAAGTATTTGGATCGGAATTGTAAAGGTAGATCCTTGTTTAAATCTTTTTGACCTTTTATAAAAAGGTTTAATCAACTTGTACTCATATGGGAAGCCCCTATAATTAGGAATGGTATATTGAAAATTGAAAAAATCATGGAGTAGAGTGTCGGTAGAGTGGAGTATCAGATCATTGTATCCTTAGCCCCTATAAATTATCTATGTTCTATATTTCGATATCTTTTTTTAATTATTTTTATTATTTTTTCTAATCGAATATTAGAATCATTCAGTACATTAGAGAGTGTTTTTCAAAGGTGAAAAAAATATCAAGAACTCAATTCACCCCACATCTTGAGTCATTATGCTATATTTTCATTCACCAAAAAAGTCCTTAGACATGGTTAATATGTTGTAATATAATATATATATATATATATATATATTTGTGTGTGTGCCTAATATTAAATATTTCCTTAGAAATATATTTATATCGATACATCATACCAAACACCATTAATGGTGCTAAAAACCTATCTTTGTGACAGAAAATTCAAGGACAATATTACATACCTAAATATGACTGTTGGCATGGGCCCTCAATCTTAACATGTATCATACCTCAAATTTAATATGATGAAATGAGTATTTTATTATATAAAGGATAATCTTAATAATAGTATAGACTATCCTAATCATTTTTTAGGTAGATCACAATGGCATGATATATTTGGGAGTGTGAGGCTATTTGTGATAAGATATAGAAAAATTACATATTTAACATTGTAGGGTTGATGATGAGGTTCGTGAATAATGATCAGAATGTTATTTGGGATTTAATCCCTCTACCAATGTTTATTATTCAGGGTTTCAGTCTCATGATATCCTAAATTGTAATGTAAAATAATTCAATTAGATTAGTGTAACACCCCAAGCTTCTACGGTACGCTTCTCTTTGAATAATACATTAGCATGTGTTGTACGCAACTTCAAGTTCTAACACATACCACAACCAATCAAACTAGCTGTTATTAATAGTAATACCCACTTTTTGAAATTTTATAAATTTTATATTTCAAAATGGAATTCATTTTTGGATTCGGAATATCGAAATTAGCTTTGGATGGATTTTTGGTATTTTTTTGAGAACATTCAATTTTTGATGAATAGTAAAAACACAGAGTTATAGTTTAAAACCGAATTTTTATTTAAATAATTATTTATTTTATTTAAATTTAATTAAGGTCAAAATAGATACATAATACATATATAATTTCAATGTAATTAATTGGAGTTAGTTTAGAATAATTTTAGATATATAAAAATTTTATTGAACTTTTCACCGTCCTTTACCCACCTCCTAGGAGAATTTAGAAATTAAAATAAAACATAATTTTACCGCTTCTATGAGTGTAATTTCAAAAATCTAAGAGACACGGTTAATATCATGGAGTAAAATTTGGTTCAATAAGATACAAATAATCATTGTTGAATAGTAACTTTTTACTTTTATTTACCACGGTTAAAAGTAAATAGGCTAATTAAGGATAAAAATGATATTAATATTACCCTAACACATGTCCTAATTCTATTGGACAAGTGTATCTCGACCAAAAACTACCTTAGGGATAAAATAGTATCATTTATGTCCACTTGGATTAGATTAGGACATTTATTATTATTTAATTCAAAAAATAGTTAAAAGAGTTAAAATCAATGTTTATTAACTGAAACATTTTTAATATAGGGTTATACAAAATATAAATTCGATTATAAATATTCATTTGAAATATAACAATATTTAATAAATAATGGTTTTTTATTTATAATTTTTAGACATTAAATAAATTAATTTATTTATGACACAATAGTTATGTAGTAATTACCTAATTAATGGAATATTAAAATAATTGACAATATAAATACCCAAATAAATGTAATTTGAGACTATTTATGAATTCCAATAATTTTATAGGTTAATATGAAATTATAGTATTGATTTAATTATGTTTTTTAGAATTAATCATGCGGTTATGATTTTTCACAAAAATCAAATACCAAATAGTGTCAAAATTGACATAAAAGAGTTTTTAAAACAAATAATATATTATTAATTGATATTCAATTTCTAAAAATCTAATGTTCATACAAGAGACTTATATAATGATAGGTGTATCATTAATTAACCACTTGGGGTTCTCATGGATGTATATGGTAAGTTTATTAACCATATATTATAAACATACAAAGAGAGATGGTAAATGTCAAACTATTTAACAAAGAGTTAAATATAAATGATAAGGTTAATTTAGTGACCCAAACCTATCTAAAATAACTTTTTTGATAGAATTTCTACCCATCCCCACCTTAGACTTTGAATAATCCACTTTGTATCCATTATAAACCGAATATAAATTTATTATAAATTAATACTTTAAGTTTTTCCTAAAGAGACCCTCCTCCCCCTTATCAAAGGACACCACTTATAACCAATTCTTAATACATTCAAAGCCTTTTGGTTTGTCCAAAATCTGCCCAAATACCCTCTAAACTGTACTCACTTAATCCTAGAGGCCTTCCTTTAGTTATAACACCAACCTAAGGATCCCTTTTGATCAAATAAAAATGAAGAACCCGAAGAAGGGGTAATGTTTTCACCACCCTTTTTCAAGTTCCTTTCTTCTTCAACTTCGTCTTTATTTGTTATTTCCATTCTAAAATAATAAATTCAGCATATTCTATATGTTTTGATTTTATTATGATTATGGTACAACCAAATTCGTTATTCTATTCATCCCTTTAATGACATGTCACCATACGTGCATACGTACGACTTACCATCTCCACGTTGTGGTGTAATTGTTATTCAATACATTATTATTTGGATGGTTATAATAATGATGTGTAATTCATGTAAATAATAAATATAACATGATAATGATTCTATATATATGATATACCATCCAATTATATATTCATTTAATATCAAAATAATGATATTGTCACTCGTGCGTACGTACGGACTACCGTCTCCACGAATGCGATGAGATTCATTCCCCATAGTACCCATTCAAGTCTAATTCTCATTTGATGATTAAAAATAATGTTTAAGGACTTGATATCATTCTGGATATTAATAAGATACAACCTATCCATAACAAACACAGCTTATGTAAGAAAACATATAAAATAAATTGAGTAAGTTAACACCCAAAAATGACGATAATACAAAGATATTATTAACAAGGAAATTATAAAAGATCATATATGATATCATATTAATGTATATGATTCTTGTATAATTTATTAAAAATTATTTCACCATTATAAAGGAGGTTAACCTACACTCAACCAAGGAAAAGTACAAGGTAAGGGTTTATTTCACAATCTCTTCATTATCCGAGGTTGTTTATATGTAATTATCTACTGGGACCTCATTATCATCCACATCCATGTTTCATAAAAACATATTTCAACTAATTTTTAATATTTAATAGAAAATGGGTTAAATTCATTTATACCCTTATGTGTTTTGAAAGAAATCTTTCCGTCTTTTTCCAAACAAGGTAATTTTTGACCTTTTTGAAAAATTTAAGGTAAGAATGTTTTTTTAACTTATACGGAGGGTGTGGATATTTTCAGCAATTATAACATCATCGAATCTTCCCTTACAAGCTTATAAGAATATTTTAAAAATAAATGTTTTATTTTTGTGACTCTTAAATGATTTCAAAATATAAATAGATATGTCTCAAGAAAAAGGTTTTGATTTCATCTATGTCAAAGTCCTTTGATGGATTTTAAGTTTATTTGAAGTTGATTTATAATAATACAAAACTTCCATATTGTATTGAAGGTTTTGTGATATGTTTGACTGTGGATGTTCTATTTGTATACCATTCATGGTTTATGGTTAAATTATTGACATTTCTTGTGCTAGTTTTAATACGAATGTTTATGTTATATTTCATCCTTTTCATATGAAGAATGTATTGGACTTAGTAAGTAATGGGTGGACCCCGCTATAGCTCCTTGATGCATCAGTAGGTCTCATGAGACAACTAGACATGGAATTGGTCAAGGCCCTTTCCCAATTTGATTTATGGTTTTGGTCGAGGCCTTAATCATTTTTAGATGTCTTGGCTGAGGCCTTGAAAAAATGTTTCAGAATGTCCGGCATTATGCATTCCCTCATTATGGAAATAATATTGATGTTTCATGTGGTAATTCGACTAGTAGAATACCCATGATTATGTTTTATTATGGTATTATTTACTCAGCTCATATTCTTTCCATAAAAGTATTCATGTTTATTATTGTTAAAGTCATGTGGTTTCAATTATTCACCATGCTTAATATTTATGTCATTTTCCACTGTATTACTTACCCTTACTAAGTGTTTGAGCTCACCCCTTTCTTATGTTTCATTTTCCCAGGATATAAAGAAGTTAGTTATGAGGGACCCGCAGTCATAATCTTGAAGTATTGGATGTTCCTAATGAAATATATTTTTTTTGTATTTATCTTCAAGTTCTAAAGTTGAACATATGTATGAATCTTGTTTCCAATAATACTAAATTGATTGGTCTTTCGAGACATGATTTCCTTGTGATCATGTCAATGTTAAGTAATAATGCACCGACTCCAGGTAACTAGGGTCCGGGCGTTACATTTGGTATCAGAGGAAGTTTAGTACAAACCTTAGTAGCTAGATTTAGATAAACTCTGATTAGAGCACATAGACCTAAGATGGACTTTGAGGAT
This sequence comes from Viscum album, assembly GCA_963277665.1. Classification (NCBI taxonomy): domain Eukaryota; kingdom Viridiplantae; phylum Streptophyta; class Magnoliopsida; order Santalales; family Viscaceae; genus Viscum; species Viscum album. The sequence goes on from OY728158.1 coordinate 1,910,930,884, forward strand.
TAGTATAGAAGAAAATCCTAGAATTTTGGTATTTTAGAGATTTTGTGAGTTTTCTAAGCAATACATCCTCGTCTGGATACGAGCAGGTAGAGGTGGTTATGGCATAGATGTACCTAGGGGTAAAACCCAAAAACACCACTTTGAGATATACTCGAACGGGAAATGGTGCATGACAACGGGACTTGCTGCACTCTTGGTTACGACATTACTGGGGGATATTCTTAAGATAATTATCATTTTCTTTAAAAACCATTATAACGGGGTTTATGAGTATATAATTCCTTAAATAAAACATTATTTTTATGATTATGGGTTATATCCATAAACTATTGAATTTATATTAAGTGTTTTAGAAGTTTGGAATTATATATTTCGATTCAAACTAATCTAGTTTATGCCATTGTATAGAAATGGTGCCTAGTGGAAGGAATGGAAACTGTATCAATGCACGCACTCTATGTAGGGATTTCCCTCCTGCTCAAGATAATTATAGTGGAGCTAGTGATGCAACTGATGCTGAACATCTAATCTCCATACTTGGACAACTCACTCAGGTTATGAATAATAACCTTACTCGTATGGAGCACCCAGGCCCACATCATGGATGATCAATGTTAGATCGCTTAATGAGGTGAAAACCACCAAAATTAAATGGGAGTACAAATCCATTAGTGACTGAGAAATGGATAAACTCCTTAGAGAAAATATTCCAAGCTTTAGGGAGTAGCAAAATGGAAAAAGTTGTCATGGTAGTTTACTGCCTCACTGGAGATGCTGATCAATGGTGGTCCTTGATTCAAAACACAAAGGATGAAGAGGAATTATCAAATATGGAATGGAGGTAATTTAAAGAAATTTTCTTAGAAAAATACTTTCCTCATGACCATCGAGCGGATATGGAAAGACTATTTTGGAGTCTGAGGAAAAAGGAGGACAAGAATGTTGCAAAGTATGAGGCTAACATTACAAGGTTTGTGAGGCATGCTGCAGATTATATACATAATCCAAGAAGTAATATTTATCATTTCTTTGATGGGTTAAAACCATTTCTTCGTCGAGTATTAGTATCACAATCCTTCTCATCATATGAAGATATTGTCTTGTGTGCTATCAAGACAGAAAATGAATTCTCTAAGTCTTATTACTTTAAATCAATGAAAGAGAAGAAGAGAGCTTTTGAACACTCTGGGAAAGGAAATAAGGAAACAAGGAAGAAGGGTATAATTGAATTTCCACCCTATGATAATTGTGGAAGGAATCACCCGGGTTCCTGTCTAAAAGGAAAATGAGTATTCTACAAATATGGATAGAATAGTCATCTAACTAGTGATTGTAAAGAAAAGAAATATGCTACCAATGTTCAATGCTATAATTTCAGGGAGATGGGACCTTATGAAAATGAATGTCCTAAGTGTCAGTGAAACTTACCTTAGAAAAGGCTAAGTGATCAAGGCCAAGCTTATGGAATCACTACTACTGAGGTTGAAGCCCCAAAAGATGTGGTGGCGGGTAATTTAATGGTTTCCTCAAGTTTAGCATATGCTTTATTTGATTCTGGATCATCGCATTGTTTCATATCTTCCCAGTTTACTAAGAAAATTAGATATTTCCAATTTTATTTAACAAGGGAGTTTTCAGTTAAAACTCCCAAGAGAAGTATCATTGCTACAAAATTATGTGGATCTGTTCCCATTAGGGCATATAAATGTTCTTTATTTTCTGATCTCATCGGCATACCTAGGACTGAATTTGATATAATCCTCGGTATGGATTGGATTTTGGACCATGATGCAAAAATATATTTTAAGAAGAAGGAGGTTAAGATTTTTGATGATGATGATAAAGAACACCTTATCTTTAGAGCATAATCTTCACCACATGATTCTTATCTAGATCCACCCCCAGTAGCTCAACTAAATTCAATTATCAGGGAATAAGAAAATAAAATAACTATGGGTGGGGAAAGGAATGTTAAAATAGAGGATATACCTATTGTGAGAGAATATGTTGATGTGTTTCCGGAAGATTTACCTGGACATCCTTCAGAACGAGAAATTGAGTTTTCCATTGATTTAATTTCTGGTTCAAGGCCTATATCAAAGACCCCTTATAAAATGGCCACTATGGAATTATTTGAACTAAATAAACAACTAGATGAATTTAGTAATAAGGTATTTATTCTCCCTAGTGTTTCTCCATTGGGATCCCCTGTCCTTTTTGTTAAGAAGAAAGATGGATCTATGATGTTATGTATCGACTATAGGGAAATCAATGTTATAAAAATAAAGAACAAGTATCCCCTACCTCGCATTGATGATTTATTTGATCAATTTCATGGAGCTCAATACTTTTCAAAGATTGACCTTAGATCTGGATACCATCAGTTGTGTGTGTAGAAGGAAGACATTCTGAAGACAGTATTTCAAACCAGGTACGGGCATTACGATTTTACAGTAATGCCTTTTGGATTGACTGATGCACCCTCTGTATTCATGGATCTAATGAATAGAGTTTTAAAGGAATATCTAGATGATTTTGTGGTGGTATTTATTGATGATATCTTGGTATATTCCAAAAGCTACTAAGATCGTGAAAATAACTTGGGCATTATCCTAAAGACTCTGAGAAGACATGAATTATATGGGATGTTTAGCATGTGTGAATTCTGGCTTTAGGAGATTTATTTTCTTGGCCATATTGTCTCTAAAGATGGAATCTCGGTTGATCCTTCTAAGACCAGGGAAATCGAAGAATGGCTTGCACCTACGAGTATAACTGAGGTACGCAGTTTTATTGGTTTAGCAGGTTATTATGATGTTTCTTCCATAACTTTGCCTGATTGGCTAACCCATTAATGAAGCTCACGCGTAAAGGGGTTAAATTTGTTTGGACAAAAGAGTGTGAAGAATGTTTTGAAGAACTGAAGAGAATATTAGTCAATGCTCCTATTTTAACTCTACCATCGGGAAATTACAGGTTTGTTATTTATATTGATGCATCAAAGAAAGGACTTGGTTGTATCCTTATGCATAATGATAGAGTTATTGCCTATGCATCACGACAACTAAAAATTCATGAGAAAAACGATCCAACTCATGATCTTGAGTTAGTTGTTGTAATCTTTACTTTGAATATTTGGAGACATTATCTCTATAGTGAAAAATGTGAGATTTATACTGATCACAAGAGTTTGAAATATATTTTCTCACAAAAAGAACTCAACATGAGGCAAAGGATGTGGATTGAACTACTCAAGGATTATGATTGTATGATACACTACCACCTGGGGAAGGAAAATAAGGTGGTAGATTCTTTGAGTAGAAAGGATCATGGATTTTTGAACAATATGAGAGTTGAAAAGGATCATATATATATGGATCTAGTAAAGATGGATATGGGAATCACCACGGAAGGTGAAACCTCAATAATTTTTCAAATGGTTGTTGAACCATCTTTACTAGAAAGGATAAAGAGTTCTCAGACCAATGATGAAGAGTTTCAAAAGAAGATTAAAGTTGTTAATGATGGTAGATTGAATGAATTTGTGTATGAAGATGGAATTTTGAAATTTGGGAAGATACTTTGTGTTCCCGATATACCTGATCAAAAAAGGGAATTGTTGGATGATTCTCATAGTAACAATTTCTCTATACACCCAGGGAGCACCAAAACTTATAGAGATTTGAAGGAACATTTTTGTTGGGACCACATGAAGAGGGAGATTTCTAATTTTTTGTCAAGATGTATGGTTTTTCAACAAGTGAATGCTGGAAGGCAACAGCCTAGTGGCGTATTGCAACCTCTTCCCATACCTCGGTGGAAATGGGATAATATCATGATGGACTTTGTCATGGTACTACCAAAGACTCCTAGAAGGAATGATGGAATATGGGTCATTGTTGATCGTCTTACCAATTCAGCACATTTTCTTGATATAAAGGAAGATCTACCACTTGAACATCTAGAAAGACTATATATTAATGAAGTTGTGAGACTTCATGGAGTACCCCTATCTATTGTTTCTGATCGTGATCCCAATTTTACTTCATGATTCTGGATGATTATTCTGAAATCCCAGGATACTGAACTTCATTTGAGCACTGCTTACCACCCCCAAACTGATGGACAATCAGAATGGACTATTCAATCCTTAGAGGACATGTTGAGATCATGCTCACTGGACTTTCAGGGTATGTGGGATCAATATTTACCTCTGGTAGAATTTTTCTATAACAATATCTTCCATTCGAGTATTCAGATGGAACCATATGAAGCGTTATACGAAAAGATATGTCGCACACCAATCTGTTCGGATGAAGTTGGTGAAAGAAAACTTTTAGGCTAAGAACAGGTGGAGGAAACGATGGAAAAGGTGAAGGTAATCCAAAACCACATCAAAGAAGCTCAAAGTTGGAAGAAGATCTTTGCCGATAACTGAAGGAAGGATTTGGAATTTCAGGTAGGAGGTCATGTTTTCATGAAGGTATCTCCATGGAAGGGAGTTATACGTTTCAGTAAAAAAGGTAAATTGAGTCCCAGGTACATAGGACCTTTCGAAATTCTAGAACGAATTGGGGCTGTAGCTTACCATTTGGCAATGCCGCCAAGTCTCTCCAAAGTTCACAATGTGTTCCACGTATCACTATTGAGAAAATACATGTCTGACCCAACGCATGTACTCACTTACGAAGAATTAGAACTGGAACCCGATCTGTCTTATTATAAAGATCACGTCAGGATTCTTGATACTGGAGAACAAGTACTGAGAAACCGGCCATCTCGTCTGGTAAAAGGTCAATAGAGAAACCATAAAATGGAAGAGGAAATGTGGGAACCCGATGAACTTATGATGAAGAACCACCCAAGTCTTTTTATTGAGTAATACTCTATAAATTTTGAGGACAAAATTATTTGAAGTAGGGGAGAATGTAACACCCCAAGCTTTCACGATATGCTTCTCTTTAAATAATACAGTAGCGTGTGTGGTATGCAACTTCGAGTTCTAACACACACCACAACCAATAAAACTAGCCGTTATGAATAGTAATACCCACTTTTCTACATTTTATAAATTTTATATTTCAAAATGGACTTCGTTTTTTGATTCCAAATATCAAAATTAGCTTATATTGAGTTTTTGGTATTTTTCTGAAAACTTTCAATTTTTGATGAATAGTAAAAACACTGAGTTATAGTTTAAAACCGAATTTTTATTTAAATAGTTATTTATTTTATTTAAATTTAATTAAGGTCAAAATAGATACATAATATATATATAATTTCAATGTAATTCATTAGAATTAGTTTAGAATAATTTTAGATATATAAAAATTTTATTGAACTTTTCACTGTCTTTTACCCACCTCCTAGGAGAATTTGGAAATTCACATAAAACATAATTTTACCACTTCTGTTAGTGGAATTTTAAAACTCCAAGATACACGACTAATATCAAGGAGTAAAATGTGGTTCAATTAGATAAAAATAATTTTTTTTGAATAGTAACTTTTTACTTTTATTTAACACGGTTAAAAGTAAATAGGGTAATTAAGGGTAAAATGATATTAATATTACCCTAACACATGTCCTAATTTTATTGTAAAAGTGTTTCTCGACCAAAAACAACGTTAGGAATAAAATATTATAATTTAGGTCCACTTGGATTAGATTAGAACATTTATTATTATTTAATTCAAAGAAGAATTTAAAGAGTTGAAATCAAAGTTTATTAACTAAAACATTTTTAATATAGGGTTATACATATGATAAATTCAATTATAAATATTAATTAGAAAGGTAAAAATATTTCCTTCATAATGGTAGTTTATTTATAATTTTTAGACATTAAATAATTTAATTTATGTATGACACATTGGTGATGTAGTAATTAACTAATTAATGAAATATTAACATAACTGATAATATAAATACCCAAATAAATGTAATTTGAGACTTTTTATGAATTAAAATAATTTTATAGCTTACTATGACATGTTAGTATTTTTTTAATTATGTTTTTTAGAAGTAATCATGCTATTAGGATTTTCACAAAAAATCAAATACCAAATAGTGTCAAAATTGACATAAAATAGTTTATTAAACAAATATTATATTATTAATTGATATTCAATTCCTAGAAATATAAGGTTCAGACAAGAGACTTATATAATGCTAGGTGTATCATTAATGAACCAATTTAGGTTCTCTTAAATATATATGGTATGTTTATTAACCATATAATATAAAAATACAAAGAGACATGGTAAATGTCAAACTATTTAACTAAGAGTTAAATATGAATGATTGGTTAATTTAGTGACCCAAACCTATCTAAAATATATTGGTTGAAAGGATTTAGACCCATCCCCACCTTATACTTTTAATAATTCAATTTAAATCCATTATAATCCGAATATGAATTTATTATAAATTAATACTTTAAGTTTTTTCTAAAGAGCACCTCCTCCCCCTTATAAAAGGACACAACTTCTAACCAATTATTCATACCTTCAATGCCTTTTGGTTCACCCAAACTCTGCTCAAATACCATATCAACTATCCTCCCTTAATCCTAGAGGCCTTCCTTTAGTCATAATACCATCCTAAGGATCCCTTTTGATCAAATCAAAAGGAAGAACCCGAAGAAGAGGTAATGTTTTCACCACCCTTTTTGAAGTTCCTTTCTTCTTCAACTATTTCTTTATTTGTTATTTACATTCTAAAATAATAACTCCAGTATCCTCTATATACTGTGATGTTATTATAATTATGGTACAACCAAATTCAATATTCTATCCATCCCTTGAATGACATGTCACCATACGTGCGTACGTACAGCTTACCGTCTCCACGTCGTGGTGTAATTTTTATTCAATACATTATTATTTGGATGGGTATAATAATGATGTGTAATTCATGTAAATAATAAATATAACATGATAATTATTCTGTATATATGATATACCATCCAATTATATATTATTTTAATATCAAAAGAATGATATTGTCTCTTGTGCGTACGTACGGACTACCGTCTCCACAAACGAGATGAGATTCATTCCCTATCGTATCCATTCAAGTCTAATTCTCATTTGATGATTAAAAATAATGTTTAAGGACTTGATATAATTCTGTATATGAACAAGATACAACCTATCCATAACAAACACGGCTTATTTAACAAAACATATAAAAGAAATCGAGTAATTTAACACCCAAAAATGACGATAATATTAAGATATTATTAACAAAGCAATGTTAAAAGATCATATATGATATCATGTTAATGTATATGATTCTTTTATAATTTAATAACAATTATTTCACCATTATACAAGAGGTTAACCTACCCTCAACCAAGGAAAATTACAAGGTAAGGGTTTATTTCACAATCTCTTCATTATCCGAGGTTGTTTATACGTAATTATCTATTGGGACCTCTTTATCATCCACATCCATGTTTCGTAAAAAATTATTTCAAATCATTTTTAATATTTAATAAAAAATGTGTTAAAGTCATTTATACCCTTATGTGTTTTGAAAGGAATCATTCCATCATTTTCCAAACAAGTTACTTTTTAACCTTTTTGACAAATTTAAGGTAAGAATGTTTTTTTAACTTATATGGCAGGTGTGGCTATTTTCTGCCGTTATAACATCGTCAAAGATTCCCTTACAAGCTTATAAGAATATTTTAAAATAAATTTTATCTTTATGTGACTCTCAAATTATTTCTAAATATAAAGAGATATGTCTCAAAAAAAGTTTTCATTTCATCTATGTCAACATCCTTTGAAGGATTTTATGTTTATTTGAAGTTGATTTATTATGATACAAAACTTCCATATTTTATTGAAGTTTTTGTGAAATGTTTGACTGTAGATGTGATATTTGTATACCATTCATGGTTTATGGTTAAATTATTGACATTTCATATGATAGTTTTAATACGAATGTTTATATTATATTTCAACCTTTTCATATGAGGAATGTATTGTAATTAGTAAGTGACGGATGGAACCCACTATAGCTCCTCGATGCATCGATAGGTCTCATGAGACAACTAGATGTGGAATTGGCTGAGGCCCTTTCCCAATTTTATTTTTGGTTTTGGTTGAGGCCTTAATCATTTTTAGACGTCTTGGTCGAGGCCTTGACAAAATGTTTCTGAATGTTGGGCATTATACATTCCCTCATTATGGAAATAATATTAATGGTTCATGTGGTCATTTGACTAGTAGAATACCCATGATTATGTTTTATTATGGAATTATTTACTCAGCTCATATTCTTTCCATAAAAGTATTCATTTTTATTATTGGTAAAGGCATGTGGTTTCAATTATTCACCATGCTTAATATTTATGTCATTTACCACTGTATTACTTACCCTTAATGAGCATTTGAGCTCACCCCTTTCTTATGTTTCATTTTCCCAGGATATGAAGAAGTTAGTTATGAGTGACCTACAGGAATAATCTAGGAGGCTTGGATGTTCCTAATGAAATATATTTGTGTTGTATTTCTCTTCAAGCTGTAAAGTTGAACATATGTATGAATATTGTTTCCAATAATACTAAACGGATCAGTCTTTCGAGACATGATTTCCTTGTGATCATGCCAATGTTATGTAATAATGCACCGACTCTGGGTAACTAGGGTTGGGGCACTACAATTAGGGCATGGGATCCTCTATTTTTGGATCAGATAGGGTTAATATCCCCTACACATATAGTATGTTGGATCCTCTATCTATGGAGTCAGTATCCCCCTTTAAAAATAGCTTAAGATGGGTTTGAGTTCATCCACCTAATTCAGTATCACCCCCACCCATCTACATGTGATTTAATATTATCTACATCAGTCCATGTGAGGAAATGTGCATTTATTTAAAATTGGTTGATCATGCACTTGGGTTAGTATACCCCCATCTATATAGGGTATGTGATTATCCAATGTAGTTCTCAAGTGGTAGTGTGGGTTTTATGAAGAGAGAGGTTCAAATGATTTATCAATATTATGGAGATGATGAACTAGATGATTTGATACTCCCTTGATTGGAAAAAAGATTATGGAATGATCAGGATCTACTTCACGGATCCTATTAGTGATGTGGTTGTGTGAAAGGTATTTTATTTCGAGATTATTCATGACTCAATACTTATCATTAAATACTATTTTTCCTTATAAAGAATTAATATGGTTAATGACTTTAGACTTCATGGACTCTTCATTGCTATGAGAACTGCTAATAGATTGAGTTGTGAAACCCTTTCAGTTTAGGGGATCAGAGGATTAAAATATCTTTTCATTTCTAAAACATTTTTTATTGTTTATTTATATAATATTTGTTGTTTTGGGTTACCCGTATTCATACCCAATGGTTTGAGATAAATCATAAGTTTGTATTTCCTTTTAAGATTTGAGGTGTACTAATGAGTATGTTTATACTCATCCCTAGAAAGTCTTTTACCCACAAATGTTGGGTTTATATAGACAATTCATGGGTTAGAAGATAGGATGGATATATATTGATATGTTGTGTCTTTTTTATGCCTTTGTATTGGATATATGCTTCTATTACAGGTTGAAATAGGTTAAATCCTCTCGTATTGTAAAATACGTATACTCCATGCAAGTAACCATCCCTTGACCAATTGGGCTTGGAATGGGGTGCCACTCTTAGATTATTGTCAGCTCGTGCGGGGCCTTGGTGGGTCTCATCATGTCAACATATATACATATAAAAAATAACCAAAAAGAGATACCAACCTTAAATCAAGGAAACACATGGCCCATCTACAAAATCATATCATTTGACTACAAAACCATCTACACACCCATGTCTACTAATCTCTAGATGTCAATCAATCTCTCTTTCCTATACCAAGAACTATAAAGTCTACATGCATCCGGAAGGTCCTATGTTGGGGGTAAGTGTGAACTCAGCACGCCACCACTAATGGTGTCCCTAAATTACATATATATATATATCAATGTATATTAAAACATAAATAAAGTCAAATAAACAATATCACATAGATTGATCCCCTTGTTCTTAATAGTTATAAGTGATGCTTTACCAACTTTGGATAATACTACTCTAGAACAATACATCCACAAACTTTCATATTTGAAGAACCACCAAAAATCTGATAAATCACATGACACATGGTGTCACACACTGACCATAACCACATAATTATCCAATCCATTCTCATTTTTCAAAGGCACATCTACAAGACATCTCACAATCCCCATAGACATCTATACATTTTATAACCATCTGATCAACAATATAACATCCTAAGTAATGGTTCTACCCAACCTTCAAATTACCATCCAACTAATGACAATAAAAATAGCAACCTAGAGCTCCCCAACTGGTGGTCTCAACTACCACCACCCACAACCTTATACAATGATCACCTTCTCCACACCAATGGTCAATAATATCCCGTATGTCCCTTAATCTATAGAGGTATACATCTATAATGATTGTTTAACACCACCTCATGGGTCAAAAACTATGTGTTCATGACCACAATGGCCCCACCAGCCACTCATAATGAGATTAATCAATAATATCCTAGGACACGCCTCTATTAAACCTCTATCACCACCTACAAACCACATTAGTGTTTAACTCCATCCTCTTTATCTAGAAAAACTATATCACCTCACTTTCAACATGTAACATCACCCATATGCACATAGACCATTCCCAACATGTCTACATGGAACTATCTCAACCATTTCATCATGAAAATAATTTACATAAAGGGTATCATCATTCCCGACTAACCATAGTGTCTCAAATCATACATTTCATACCATAATAGGCTCAACGATGCCATTTCACACACTAGACTACCCTATGATATCTTTTAGTAAAAATAAACTCTAATCGGTTCATAATTGGTAACACTCGAACTACCCCTACTCATGCCTATTTACCATAACTCACATAATAAATGTTTAGTTTAAGAATAAGATATGAAATACCTATCTAGAATATTTTGGACTCTAACAATTAATAATATCAATATTGTTTGTTTTAAATAATAAGATTCACTGAAACCTAAAAAATACTACAAATTAGGTTTTATTGGAATGTTATGAATAAATAGGGAGAAATATAAACATTAGTTACATTTGTATGGTTATCCTTACCTGTATAGCCATCTTTCATTAGACAACATGTGATTCCGACAATAAATGATGGAGGTCTCACTTAGAGAAGAAGAGAAGAAGAAGATATAACATTGGATATTTTTTTTGTATTTTCTATAGGTAATGGGAACCCCAAAATCAATTTAAAATTAGGTTTTTAATCTTTTATTTAATTTTTATGAATGTTTTGGAAACATTGTTCGTCATATCCATTTTTTGCAAAGTCTGTGAAATTTTATGCTTTGAGGTCATACTTTACAAAATCCATACTATGAATCCATAATTTACAGAATTCATTCTAAAGATATTCATACATTCCAAAATTGATACTATGAATTCAAAAAATCAATAATTCTTACAAAACAAATTCATTGTAACACCCTGAGATTTTATGATATATTTTCCTATTTAAATAAATTTAATTTCTTTGATAGATTACTTTACATAGAAAATAAATTTTAAAAAACTCTAAAAAATATTGAAATATTATTATGTGTTAGTTATAACATTTTTTTAAATAAACATTAAAATATTATCTTATATTTTTTTTAATAAAAGATTTATTTTTTATTGAATAGAGAAAAATATCATTTTCTATAAAACTGTCATTTCTATACTTTAAATTAATTAATTTAAAATATCCACTATATATTATATTTATTATTATAATATCATTTTTATTTAAAATAATCTATTTAATTCCATTAGGATCATCATTTTACATTATTCTAATATAAGTCAATTTTTTGGCATAAAAACACATTTTTTTTCGAAAATTTGTTTTCATTTCATTTTGTGAGTTTATTTTAAAATTAATTTCTAAAAATTAAAGTATTTTTATTTTATAAAATGTATTAGATATTTTTAATTATGCGATACAAATTTTAAAAATTTCTCCATTTAATTTTTAGGCATTATGAATAGTAATCATAGAAAACTTTATCACCTTATTAAAGGGTAAATTCGGTAATTGAGGATAATAATAATTTAATAAGGCAGTAAAGATATTTAAAATGCTTTAATTCATTTCATTTAGTGAGACTAATTGGACTATATCCATACAAAATTCTAATATATGCTATTTTTCATCCATTTTCTTTTGATAATGGCATTTTCATTATTTTATGTAATGAAAAATATAAAATGTCACCCTTTTGCCTTTAAATTTATCTTATATGTTCACATAGAGATAAAAATAAGTTCTGAAAAAATAATAAAGTGTATTTTTAGTATAATTAAACTATTTTTACAATTTCTGTTGATTGCTATTTTTCATCTATTATATAATTACATTAAACTCTTATACAATGCTGATGCAGTGGTTTTACAAGTAATGGAAAAACAAAATTAAATAATTTTAAAAACATTTGAAAAACTTTTTTGGGATTAATTATGGTTCCAAAAGAATTTTATAGTTAATAATAATTTATTATTGATATTTTAAATGATTATATTCGAATTTAATATTTTTATTGGTGCCTTTAAAATCAGATTATGTGATTTGTTCTTAAAATGACTTTAATAGTATTTTATGTTAATTAATATTTTATTAAATTATTTAAAAAACCATAAATAGGAAAAATATGATTATAAATGGTTGAAAATTTCAACACTTGGTCATTTATGATTATATTTTTTATTTTATAAGTAAAAGTTTAACACTTTAATATTGAAAAGGTTGTTATTGCGGTTAAGGTAAAATATTTAATGAAGGGGTTAAACTGAAATATATGGTTTGAAATACAACATAAACCTATAAAAATTTTATTGTTTGAATAAATTTCAATCATATACTATATAATATTCTAAATTATTTCCAAGTGGTTCCAATTTTACATGAAAATTAATTTAATATATTTAAATCCTTTTATTAATTCTATGTGTGTCATTTTATTCACTATAAAAAGAAATCAGATATCCTCCATTATATACAAAAACTGGAGACACTAACCTCAAAAAACCCCAATAACTAATATTAAAAACATATTTATACTTTTTATATAAGTACTTTTATTCCCAAAATACCAACCAAATTCCCCATAAGAATAGATCTAAAGGGGCTCCTTCAAATAAGAGGTAATCATCTTCACTGAGAACATCCATTTTTCTTTTTCTTTTACCAACATCAATTATTTCCTAACCAATAAAATATAATATCACCATTATATCCCATATAATTATATTTTATTATATTTGTTTCATAATATTTATCCATATTATTCTCTATTAAATGAGATTCAAAACCACGGCTCATGTGTACGATAGAGTATTGTCCCGTGAATCGATGTAATTTTTTTCCGTTACAGCATCACATGAATTTTCATAATGATGGAAATAATGAATAAATATGATAATTATTACATAATTATAATTATTTAATTATAATATATCATCTAATTTATTACCCTTCCTTCTGTTAAAAAAATTATTATGTCGCTCGTGTGGACGTATGCCCCACCATCTCCAAAAAGTGATGTTATTCAATTTTCATGTATTTTTATCATAAATGATTTTAAATATGTATAAAAATAATAGGTGAGATTTTTATATCATGGTTAAAATTTTTAATAGTATATAAACATGATCAATATATAAGGACCATAACAATCGAATCAAAACATACATGAAAAACTAATCAATTAACACTTGAAACAATGATAATAATAAAATATTGTTAACAAATTGGTGTTAAGATGTTATAAACAGATGATATATGATATTATAGATAGTTATATGGTTCTGTTATGTTATTATAATAAGTTTTTATTTATTATATATGTAGTTTAAATCACTAAAAAGGAATGTTGAACTACAGGTAAGGGGTTTGCTCTCAATTTCCACTCTATTGAGATGTATTTGGTATTATGCATAGATTTATTTTTATATGGTGTACATATTTTACCTTTGATGTATTTAACATGAAAATATATTTATTCATGTTGAATAAAGTTTAAATTAAATCTTAAACATTCAAGGGGTTTCAGTATGAAAATATCCAAAGAGGTAAGAATTTATTATACAATCACATTTTTTTGGGACGACTTATATTTTTTGTTGAAGGGATCTTACAATCGATCCTTTATGAAATACATATATTTTCTTATACTTAGAATATTTAAGGATTTCTCGTTTTTTATTAAATATGTTCCCCTTATTTTATATTTAATTTAGCAAATAATTTTTTAAAATAATATATTGTCTTATTTCTATTTTATAGGGTATATTTGTCTTCTTTGTCCATATTTTTGTAATTTTTTTAACAAAAGTCCTTCTTATTTACTAAAATTATTTATTAGGAACACTTTATGTAATCCTTGACTTTTTAAAAAGGTTTGAAAGGAATTTTTATATTTTTTTCTGAAAGTATCATTTTTTAGTTTCTTTATAGAAAGTCAAAAGGAAAGTTTCCATTTTAAATATATGGTATTAATGGATTTTATCCTTTCTATAACCATTTTATTCTATTTATCTTATTCAAAAAAATAATGGTTTTACAAATAATATTTTTAATTAAAATTTATATTGAATATTTGTCTTATATTTAATTAATTCTATAAAATACTTGATTTTACTAAAAAATATACCTCTCTAATGAATTGATTCTCATATCTCATATCTTGATTAATTATTTGGTAATTTAATTTATCTTGAAAAATTTACTTTCTTGTGTTCATTTTTCATTGGGAATTAAATTTCTCTAAAATATCCACATTTTTTGTTGTAGAGAAATGATTATTTCCAAAACCATATACCATTTCTAAATATGGTTTTTTACTATAAATTTCATTTGATTGACTGGGGAAATCTTAATATTCCATATTCTTTAATCAATATGAATATTTGTTGATAAAACATATTGTTTATGAATTAAGTTGATCAATAAATATATGTGGAATGCATTAGACATGTTATGATGGGTATGTTGGAGAATTACACAGCCCCTCGGTGTGTTAATGGGTCTCATGAGACAAACCATGTGGTTATGCTTCTTGAATGGTTTTTTGGAGTGTACCTTCCAATCTATTAAACAGTGTTATAAAAATTCATTAATGGTAAATATATAATAATTTTTTAGATCATGACATCCAATATTAAGAATTTATTTCACTATGAATTTGTTTATTATTATCCATGAGTTTACGTTATTGATATTTTACATAGATACATTTCATGATCATATTATTGATTATAGGAAATTGTTTTATTTTATTTTCCTTTCCATATTGATTACTATTTATTTACTAATGATTGATTCCATTGTATATAACCCTTAATAAGTATATGAGCTCACCCTTTATTTATTTTCCTTCCCCCTTGATATAAATGATGATGTTATGAATAATATCAATAATGTGATATTTGTTCTTAGTATATTTTTTATATTTTCAATGTAATATGGTAATTATGTGTTTATTTGATTCTTCGATACTACTAAATATATCGATCCTTGGTTACATGATCCCTTGTATCTTATCCCAATGTAATTAAGTATACAACAACTCTGGGTTACTAGAGTTTGGGTTGTTATATTTGGTATCATATAAATTTTATAAAAAACCATGGGAAATATATTTTAAATAAACATAGTTAACACTATAATTATGATAATTCATTATAATACTCAAATCTGTTACTATTATAGGGATTTTTATTTAATGTATTAATATTAATGATATTATGAGATAACTTAGTTTGTTCCATTTTATTATGGTTATTAAAATAATAAATGTAATCAATACTGGAATTCAACCTAGGGGTAACCCTATATAGAATGAAAATATAGCTGCTATTAGGACTGAGCAAATCATGGCCATATTAGGGCAGCACAGTGTTGAAAAATAATATTCAGACAATATTTGGTGGGATATAGAGTTCTAATTAGCTAACAACATATTACTTTGAATATATAACTGTAATAACGTTATTATATTTAAAAATAAGGAAAATATAATCCCTAGATATATCAGTGCCCTTGAAATTCTTGATCGTATCGGGACAGTAGCTTATCGCTTGGTGCTTCAACCAAATCTCTCTCAAGTTAACAATGTGTTCCATATATCTATATTGAGGAAGTATATACCTAGTCCTTTACATTTACAAAACTCAAAAATAATAAAATATAATAAATATATATCTTATAAGGAATAACCAGTAGAGATTCTAGATCGTAGGGAGAAAGCACGGCAAAACAGGACTTCTCATCTAGTCATATATTTTTTATAAAACCATAAATTTGAGGAATCGATGTGGAAACCTAAGGATATGATGATTGAGAAGTATCCCTATTTTTTATTATATCTACTGATTTTTTAGGTTGAAATTATTATAAGGTGATATAATGTAACACCCAAATATTTTATGATATATTTATTTTCAAATAAATCTATTTCCTCCCATAGTTTTCTTAACACTCAACATCATAGTTAAAAACCAAAAAAATAGAAATATTATTATGTTACAGATATATAATTTTTTTAAATAATCATTTTAATATTATTTTTGGTTAATGTTTTTTGGATTTATCGAAAAAAAATATTTTTTATTGAATAGTAAAAAATACTGTTTTTTGTAAAAGTGGCCTTTATTTTCATTAAATAACATAATTTAAAAGTCCCATAGTATTTCAGATTTTTTTATTAATTTGTTATAAGATCCATTTTAATTAAAATCATCTAATTAATTCCATTAGTATCATAATTTTATATTATTTTGATATAAGTCATTTTTTTGCCTTAAAACCACATTTTTCCAGAAAACAGTTTTTCATCGCATTTTTAGGGTTTGTTTTTAAATTTACTTCGGTAAATTATAAAATTTTAATTTAATAAAAAGGCTTCCATATTTTTAATTATGAGATTTAAATTTGTAAAATAGTAACCTTTTATTTTTATGTATTATGAATAGTAATCATGGTAAATTTTATCACCTCGATAAAGGATAAATCTGATAATTAAGGTTAAAAATACTGTGATAAGTATTAAAATTATATCCAATAAATTACATAATTTAATTGGATGAGATTAATTCGACCATATACATCCTAACATATAATATATGTCATTTTGGTGTCATTTTCCTTTGATAATGACATTTACATTATTTTACATTATGAAAAATACAAAATATCATTATCTTGCCTTTAAATATCCATTATAAGTTCACATTTGGATAAAAAAGAGTTTTTAATGAATATTAAAGTTATTTTTAAGAATAATGAAACTATTTTTATGATGGTATTTTATTTATTATGTAATTACCTTAACGCTTATACAATGCTATCATAATGCTTGTGCAAGCAGTCAAAAAATAAAAGTAAATAATTTTAAAAACATTTAAAGTAATATTTTTTCAAGAGAATTATGATTCCTAAGTAATTTTATAGTTATTAATAATGTATTATTGATGTTTAAAATTATTATATTAAAATTAAATCTTTATCTTGATGACTTTAAATTCAAATTTTTTTAATAGCTCTTAAAATGACCTTAAAGGTATTTCATATTAAATAATATTATGTTAAATTAAGTAAAAATTATATAAATAATGAAATATGACAACTATAATTATACTTGTTCTACAATTTCATCCCATTTCCATTTATGGGAAAATTGTTACCTGATAAGTAAAATTATAACCCATTAAGATTGAAAAATTTGTTACTATGGTTAAGGTAATAATTTTTTAATGAAGGTGTTAAACCAAAAGATAATGATTAAAATACCACTTAAAATTGTCCATATTTTATTTATTGAAGGTATTTAAGCCTTATCCTATATTAGTTAGAAATTATGGTCACATTATTTTTTTTAGTCCATGTGTTTCCTTTGATTAACTGTAATAGGTACCACCTATCATCTCTTTGATACACCACCTCGAGCCACTTATCTATAAAAAACCCTAAAAAATATACTTATAAACATCCCTATAAAAGTTTTATATGTTCTTTTCTACCCAAAATATCAGCCATAGGATCTTTAAGATAAAATCTAAAGGATCTCTTTAAAAAAAGTAGTAATCTCTTTCATGAAGCACATTAATTTTTCCTCTTATTTTAATACCTTAAATTAATCTCCAAACATTTAAATATAATTATATAATTATATTCCTTATAATAACATGTTATTATGTTTATTTCATAATATGTATCAATCACCTTCTCTTTCAAATGGTAAATAAAACCATTACGTGTGTCTATCATGGACTGGAGCCTCACGAATTGATGTAATTGGTTTTCAATTACCACATAACTTTACTTACCATAATGAAGGAACTAATAAATAAATATGATAATTATAAGATAATTATAATTTTCTAAGAATAATAAATCATGTACTTTTTTATATTTTAAACAATTAAAAAACTATAACACCGCTCATGCGTACGTATGACCTATCATCTCCACAAGGAAATGTGACTCATTATTCATTTACATTTCTTAAAGATAATTTTAAATATGTATATAATCAAAAATATATTATTTTTATATCATTATTAGCACTATATATATGATATAACCATTATCAATATACAGGTATCATTACTACTAAATCAAAACATACATGAAAAATGAAGCAGTTAACATCCGAAATAATTATAATAATAAAATATTGTTAACAAACAGGTGGTAAGATGGTATAAATATATCATATATAATATTATAAGTATGTATATGGTTCTATTATATGATTATAATAAATATAAATTTATTATATTGGAGGTTAGAAAAACATAGAAGGCATGTTCAACTTGACATAATGGATTTGGTCTCAATTTCCACTCCATTGATTTATATTTTCTATTATGAACATATTTGTTTTTATGTGGTGTATATATAGACCCTATTATGTATTTAACATTAATATATATTGATTCATGATGATTAAATTTTCAATTGAATTTTAATTTTTCAAGGGGTATAATTTAAATTTTACCTAATATGTAATAATTTATTTTACAATTTCATTTTATAGGATTTATTATACAATTTATTAAAGTAATATTATAATATATCCTTCCTAATATCCATATATTTTCTTGTAATATGAATATTTAACAATTTCCCATTTTGCCTTCAAATTTTTCCTCTATTTTAAACTTGAATCAAGTAAAGAAAAGTTTAAAACAAAATATGATATTATTTCTTTTTTGAATGGGTATATTTTACTTCTATGTACATATTATTATAAATTTATTTTAAAAAGTAATTTTTATTTACTAAAATTATTTATTTTAACAAATATATATTATAGATTAATTTTTTAAAGGTTTTAAAGTAATATTTATATTTTTTTATAAGAGGGAAATTTTCAACTTTCTTCTCAAAAAGTCAAAAGGAATGTTTCTTTTTATCATATATGATGTTAATAGGTTTTCTCATTGCCATAAGTATTTTACATTATTTAGATTCTTCTATAAGTTTTCAATGGTTTTATAAAGAAAAGTATTTAATTAAAATCTATTTTAAAATTTTCACTTCTATTTTCTTTAATTCTTCAAAATACTTGATTTTACTATAAAATCCACTTTTATGATGATATTATGGTCATCTCTTATCTCTTGAATACTTTTTTCATCATTAAATATATATTGAAACATTCAATTTCTTATAATAATTCTTAATTGGCCATTAAATTTCTATGAAATATTCATATTCATTTTATTATGGATATGATTATTGCCTAAACTATATACCATTTCTACTTACAATTTTTTATTATGAAATTTTTTTGATTTACTTGTGAAATCTAAATATATTTTATTCTTTACTAAATATGAATATTTTTTAATAAGGAATATTATTTATAAATTAAATTTATCATTTAATATATGAGGATTTCATTTCATATACAATGATGGGTGGGGCCTAGAATAACATATCCCCTCAATGCATCAATAGGCATCATGAAAAAAGCTAGTTGGCCAAACATATTAAATAGGTTTTTGGCATATCACTACCCATAAATTATACTATATTAGCATATGGACTTAACAATAAACGTATCATGATTTACAAGATCATGAAATAAAACATTATGTATTTCCTTCATTGAGAATTTGGTTATTATTATCCATGAGTTTACTACATTGATTTTATCTATGGACACATTTTGTGATAAATTTATTGATTAATGGTGTGTATTTTCAGTTATTTACCTTTCCATATTGATTATGCATTATTTACTCAAGATAACATTCATTATACATAACCCTTACTGATTATTTTATCTCACCCTTTATTTTTTTGGTTTTCCTATGATATGAAGAAGTATATTAGGAATAATATCAAGGATGTGAGAATTTTAATTCTGTTATGTTTTTCATATTTATAATGTAATATGACAATAATATGTGTATCTTGTTCTTAAAAAGTTCTAAACTGATCGATACTTGTTGATGTGATCCCTTGTATATTATTCCATTGTAATAAAGTAGACATCAACTATGGGATAATAAATTTGGGGTTGTTATAGTCATACATCTCGGAAGTTATACTATAAAGTCATACCTTTCAGGATTCATACTATGAATAGATATTATGATACAAATTCTTAATAAATCTACTAAATTTATAATAAATCCATAAAAGTATTTTTAATTCACTAAAGTACTAATATCACGATTTATCCAATTCTTTGAAAATCATATGAATGTTTCAAAAACAGAATAAACTCTAAAAAGTTATTTTTTGGACTTCTAAACAACTTCAATTTCTTTAATAAGTATATATTCATGCTATAACACCTACTAAAACATTTAATAAAAATAACCCCAGAGATCATAGAAACTCTCAAGGCTCATTCCACATCTTATACCAACACTTCCAACACCTCCATTGGGTCCCATCACACTTCTCCAATCCAATACATAACCTAAATCCCTATTCAAAATACTTGTGACCTTACAACCCCCCCCCCCAATATATGGTGGATCATCCCCATGTTATCTCATTCACATACCAAAAAACTCATGCCAACACTTGACCACCCTACTTTATGCATTCTCATAATATCAAGGCAACATCAAATGCATTTGTCTCTTCCCCATATAATAGAGATACCCTAATAACCCAATATAATACATTAATTGCTTCCTTGGGAACACCTCGCCACATTAATCACCAACTTAGTTTCATCTTAACCCAACTATATGACAAAAATATGGTATCACACCTGTTAATTGTGAACATAAAATGTATCCACATAAAGAAAATAAATATTAATTATTATCCTCTAGTATCCTATCAATGCCGATTAAATCTCACATCAGTCTCAATTCCCAGAAAAATACTACATCACTCCAGATGCCCACATAAATTACACATCACACTAGATTACCACAGAAATCCTATGTCACACCTAATGTCCACATAAATCTCGCATCACACTTGATGCTTACATAAATCCCACATCACAATTATTTCCCACATAAGTCACACATCACACTTAATTACTATATAAATACTATATAACACTCGATTCCAACTTTTATACCTAATTCCATGCATCATATATTTATCGTTAATCACACCCAATTCACCCATATTAACTAGAACATGGCTAATTTTATTGCCACATATTTACCTTGTGCACTCATACCCATCATACAAAACCCTGTCCACCAACTCATGACATGTAATATATCTATAGATTGTTATATGTATATCAACATGATCACATGTATCTAACTCGAGGTATTATTATCCAAAAATTATCCACTATATGTATCTATACTCCTCACTGACCATTATCCACACCATTGGTTGTCCTGTATAATAGAATGACATATGTGTGTAGATGTATCCTGGATGACAAATCTATATAACACTCCTAGTCCTACTTAAGGTTTATAAGTATTTCATTATCCTCAATGACTATTTAAATAAAATGTATTCCAATGAAATCTATCCAGATGCACCATTGGGCTACATGGACAAAACTTCTTTAGTGGCCAATCGCACAGTTCCCAAACATGATCCATCTTTCCACAATGTAAAAACTTCATCAATGGTCCACTCCATGGTTTCATTGTGACACCTCTACTCAAACTTCCCTATTGGTTCTCCTCGCATCCCTAATTCTAGCTACCTAGAGCTCGACCCCCTTTCTCTCCAAACCAAACTATCTAGATCTATATAATTCGATCCTTCATATACCTCTCTACTAAAAATGCATGAATCACTACCTCCGAGAATGAGGTTACCTAAATATATTTACCTATTTCATAATAGAGAAATGTTTTATGGAATTAAATATCATCTCCCACTAGCATCAACTCAAACCATAACAAGTCAATAAACCTCACAACATAATGTATGACTAAAGTCTCTCCCCGCACCAAGTACATAAATCACATGTCAACTATGCTACACTCATCTCGACTCCATGAGATACCTGATATGTTCCCTATATAAATCATACCAATATCACCCTAACCCACTTATCCATCCATTTCCCAACTCCTAAATCCTCTATAGATGACCTTCCTAAATCGACACCATTACATTAAATCTATTTCAATAATTATATAATATTTTAGATATTGCAAATATTGAAACTTATAATAGGATGTTTGACCCACTAGACATTACACTTCTCTATTATAGCATTGTCACATACTAGCCACATAGCCCCCCAGCCTACCCATATCAATGTTAATAATAACATTAATCACACCTATATAGGATCCATGTACCCATCACACTAGGAATCACATAATTGGGTTAAATGAATAAAATTCCTCCAAGATGTTATATGGGAAAAACATAAAATAGAATAACCCCTTTCATTTTTTGAACTAGAACCATCACCTTTCTTGGTTTTTCTAAGTAGAATTCAGACAAGACTATGTATTAAAATAATGTTCATCCTTTTTTTATGATTTTGGGGGAGTACCCCTTATAATAATTGAAATAAAGTCACCAACTTGTAATTCTGGGAAAATGGGATCCCATTACATGGAAACTATAGTCCTAGTGGGTATAAAACCTTAGTACAATAGTCTCATCGACCGAGACATGCATAGTTCAATGACTCTCATGCACAACACCCTTGTTGCACCATGCACCACTAGCAATTGGACCTATCATTTTCCACATCCATTGCCTTCAACGTTCTCCCAACAACAGATTAATCTCCCATAAATTCTACCTTACCCAAATTTATATGATTTCCTCCATTTACTATCCTTTCATCATCCACTAACAAAGAGATTCTCAACTACACATTTCTACTTATGATAATACTACCACCATCATCATTCATCAGCACCACCATCGATGCCCCCATCGTTTCATGTAAGGCTCATCACCCGAATAGCAGAACACCACCGAACACCATCACTAGCCTACCAAGATCTCTATCACCCATCACCATCAGCATCATACTACCAGCACCTACCATTATCATTGAAGTCTCATCCAAGAAATGCAGCTAGTGGTAGATATTGAACCTTTTATCCCTAGCAATAACGATGTCACAGACATCTACAGATCGCTATTGGATTATGACCCATTGGCACACTGTATAGTTTATTGTCAACTCTTTAAACTTATCAATCCATTCTTTCCATTTTATGTTCCAAAAATCAATCATAATAAATACACATATGACATGTGGGCCCTATATTCCTAACATGATGGATGAGTACTCTCTCTTTCCCTATGGGGCCAAAAATATAAAACAAAAAATAGCAACATTATAAACAAATTAATCTAATTTAAATAACACAACTATAACCACAATAACCAAGAAACAAATTTCATTTCCCTTAATAACATGGACTTCACCTAATGTGGGTGTTTCCCAGACACACAAAGTGACATCCATCCCAAGTTCAAATACATTCCAAGACTCTTTTTCTTCCATATCATAAATAATAGTACCAATTTTCATTAACCCAACTTTAACACCAACTAGAAATAACCAAACATTATTACCATATTGTAACCATCATGTAAATGTAATTCACTATAATACCAAATATCTAACACCACTTTTAATTCTATACCATCTCAGATAAATCAACTGTTACCTAGACCGCTTGTGAATCACATGACCTTAGGCATGCCTCCCCGTATGAAAAAATATGATGACTAGTAGTGAGGGTACATTGGGAGACATGTGGGGAGAATATACCCTATGATAATAATAAAAATAAATATAACAACATTGTATGATATTATCTAGAAAGAATGGAAAAAATATTAAAATAAAGAAAAATAACATGCCAAAAATACATTTGATAGTCCAAATAATATCTATATTCCACTCCAAACATATAGGAGGGAACAGAACCACACATGGGTCAGTAACATATATAAATGTCTAAAAATAACTAAAAAATAACAATCATCTTGAAAAAAAAGAAACACCCATAACTTCTGTAAAATAATTCCATATATCTTGAGAACACTCAACACAACCCAATCCACTATGCTCTAGATATATATCTTGTTCCCCTATCTATACCAAGAACCATAATATTTGTATGCATCCTAAAGAGCCTGTGTAGGGTGTGAATATGAGCAGAGTTGGCCACCACCAAAAGTATCCCTAGAATGCACCAATATATATTCCAGTGTATGAAAAAACATAAATAAACAATAGTGAACTATATTACACAACCTGGTCACCTTGTACTCAAAAACCACTAGGGATCCTTTACCTACCTCGTACAATGTTATAGTGTGAAAATACATCCATATTTTATTATAATTTAAGAGCCCTCAAACATTCGACCAACCACATAGAATATTGCATCTCACACTAACTATAACCACATATCTATCCAATCCATTTTGATGCCCCAAAGGAACATCCAAAATTCATCTCACATGCCCCATTGATGTTTTCATAATGTTCCACTACCATCTCAACCTCCCAATATCCCATGTAATTAAAATGCTCATCCTTCCATGTCTTGACCAACTGGACCAAACATAAACAGTGAGCTTCAACCCCCAACCAGTGGTCTCAACTAACAACAACTAAGGCATTATATGGTCAGAACCTCCTCCATATTGATTTTCAATACCATAACCTATGTTTCTTTATCTAAATAGTCCCCCACCCATAAATCATGTTCAACACCACCTCATGGGTTATACCTTATATCAACATAACCCCAACGAGCCCATCAGCCACCCATGGTCAGTGGTATCACAAACATACTAAGACACACCTTTAGAAAGCCTCCATCTCTACCCAAAAACCACAAACCACGGTTATAGTAACGTTTAACACCATCCTATTTATCTTGGTGAAATTTTTCACAAACCTTCCTATGATAAATATCACTCGTATACATGTGATCTTGACCTAACACACCTAAATAGAACCATATCAACAATCACATTATGGAAATAATTTACATGAGCAACATCATCATGCCTAACCAACCATAGATCCATATATGATAAGTACAATGTTATACTAATATGAACCATACCATTTAATAAATAAGACTACCCGATGGTATCTCTTAGATTCAATAAAAACTCCAAGAAGATTATAATTGATCTCATCTAAATCACTCACATGAAAGCCTCTTTACCACACATCACATAACACACATATAATTTAGGAATGATCTAGGAACCACCTACCAAGAGTATGTAATCCCCCACTCATTAAGAATATTTGGGTAGTTCATATATAATTATAAGATTTTACAAAATCTAGAAAAAGACAAGAATTAGGGTTTTTTCAGTAAGGGATGAGGAAATAGAGGGAAATATAAACATTAGTCACATTAAAATGGTTATACTTATATATATCTTCCTCTTACTTTATACAACACATGATTTTGATAATAAGTGATGGAGATATTTCTAAGAGAAGAAAATATGATGAAAACCACACCTTAAACAATTTTGACTGCTGTGTACGAGTCGTGAGAACCCTAAAATCACCTTAAAAATATGTTTTTCATAATTTATGTACTATTTTATAAGATTCTAGAAACATTTTCTATCTAATAAAGTTTTATAGAAAATCATGGACAGAGTGACCAGTCTACATGACATCATTGATTACGTGTGGGAATTGATCAGATTAAATTTATATTTCTCAAACTATACTCAGCTATTATGGCATAGTAAAGTTGTATTTTGGGGTCAAACACACAAAGATATATTATAGGAAAACAACCCAACCTTAATAATCTTTTGTAGAGGATTACTCAGTATCACTCTTTGGTTTTTTTCTAGAACTATGTAGATTGAGATTTAAAATAAAATAAGGAAAAGGGTTCATTGTCAATTTTAGGGTAATATAAAAAGAGTAATCCTAAATCTAGAATATAACATACCTATGGAATTGATTGGAAAGTGGTTAAAATGTCACCAATTGATCTTAGTCTAACAAATTTGATCTAACTGTGCTAGACACTAACTTTTGGTCCATAAATAGTGGAATACCTAAGTGTAGGATTCTCAGCTTCTTGGAACAAATAATCATGGACTATTTTTCCTAACCTTCTCAACTTCAATTAGGTCAATGATACTTTTTATTACACTATAATTGGTAAAAGTAGATGTAAAATAAACAATATTTATTATTTTTTTGATAAAATTAATATCCATAATGTTACTGAGTTTTAATTTCGATATTTAATATGATTAAATCCACCCCTTATTTCGACCCCTGACCCTAAGAGGACTAGTTGGTCATGAATTAATTGATTAAAATCAAGTAAATAGACCGAAACATGCTTGACATAAAAAATAGGCAACTTAAATTAAATAAATACACAATTGAATTCATGAAATATCAATTAAATATTAATGTTAATGGAGAAACAAAGTAGAACGTAGTGATAATTGAAGGTTTTCAAAAACATAGATTGAATTTTAATGTTATAATATTAAGAAAGCAACAAATGAGGCTCATAATGGAAATTTAAAAAAAACTCTTAAAATAAAAAAAATAAATTAGTAGAAACCAATGGGAATTAAAACAAGGAATAAATAAAAAATTATAGAGGAAAATAGTTTGGATATCTAGGGTATGCTGCATGCATCTAGGATTCTAACTTTATATAGACCCCAACCACTATAAGACATGTAAATGGTTCATATCATGTTGGTGAATTAAGTGAATTTTACCTTGAGTATTTCATGATGTCTACACTTATTTCTTGTTGTGAGATTCATTTTTGTATTAATCTATAAATATTTTGGATATCTTGTTTTTCCCAGCTTGAAACTTCTATGGTAATTAGGTTTCTAACTATGCACATCGTGTGTTGAGTTCATCTCGTGTATCTCATCAGATTTAAATTTTGATTCCTTCAGGACGTGTACTCTAAATTCACACCATGTACTTGCTTCACACCTTTAATTTTGGATTCATGGGTTTTATTTCAGATGTTATGTGGTATGCTCCAGAATTAAATGTTGTATACTTGGGATTTATGATGTGCAATCTTAATTTTCCTAATTTTTGAGCATCTTCCCCTCAGAGTCTCGAATTCCTATTCCTTGAAACAAAAATCCCACACCCATTGTATTATCAAATAAAGAATTATTATACATTAAATAAATGTTTCAAAAATATGTATATGAATTTGACTTATCAAATCCCACCACACTTGAAGGATTTCTTATCATCAAAAAACAAAACATGTCAACAGGGACTCCAAACAATACAATTTTTAAATTGGAAACATACATTACAACCAAGAAAATAAAACTAAGTACAAGAAGAAAAATTTTGTCCTACAAAATAAATCTTGAATATAAAATTATGCATTCCCCAAAGTTTAGTTCTTTATCAATATTATTTCTTCTATTAGTAACTATTATATAATTTTTCCTCAAAAGCTATACCAATTTTTCAATTTACCTCACAATTATTTTTCTCCGATCACTAAAATTAAAAATAAAACTTTAGTTATGCTTTTAGATTGAATACATGTTCCTACCCATAGGAATTCATAGGATATAATATCTCAACTTCATAAATATTAATACAAAATTAGTCATTAGGGATCAAGTAAGAAGGTTCAAACATCTATGAGGATGATGGCGGGTATGAAAATGAAAAAAATCAAGCTCAAATAAGAGAGTAAACTCTAAAGTTAAATGTATAGTAATCACAAACAGTTCAATGAAGTAACTCCTCCTAGAACAAATGTGTCCATGATCAAAATATCTCAAAGTGGTTCCTTAAATACGTCAATAAATCATGAAAATTTTTACTTATTCCTTTCTTTTTCTTTAATTTTTAGAATATCATGTCTAGGTCTGATCTCACATCCATCAACTAACCACATATGATCCATCATAAGATTCATCAGTATCGTAATGGTAATTTTTAACTTCCGTAATACACAACCCATTTTTCAAAGTAATAGGGTATGCATAGAAAATTTTTAAGGTAATCATGAACCATGTCATATTAATCTAGTGAAAATTCCAACAAAATATCCTCAACATAAAATGAGTAACGTATGGAAGATATAAAATATTCCCCACAATTTTTTAAAAAAGAAAATTATGAATTCTACTAATATTATGGTCTAAAGGGATAATATGATTGAAATCTCTCCATCATACCAAGATTATCCATTAATACTACAGGCTAAAGAAGGGTAAATTTATAGATGGGTCTTAGCAAAAATGGTTTAAAAATTATTGACTTGATCATTTTAACAGTTTATTTGTTCAATCATAGCTTGAATAAAATTATAATGCAATTTATGGTAGTTTTACATGCCCCAATTATCTCTCAACAAATATTCTATGAAAATAATTTGTCAATGTATGCCTATAATCCTCTTAGTAATGAGACTATAAAAAATAATTGTAAATAACTCAAGGAATAGTATCCAATAATAATTCAATCAAGATAAATTGAAATAATATAGAATTTTAGTTAAATTACAAAACTCACCAATAATAATAAAAATATTAACATGAATAAAAAGGGATTTCAACAATATCCAACCGAACATTTTCTTTTATTTAAATGTTTTTAATGATATTTCAAGTTATATCATGTGTTTAATGAAAATTTCTCTAGGAAAAGTGAAATAAGAAAAGATACAAGTGTATCAAAAATAAATCTCAATAATGACTCCCCCATACATTTAAATGAAATAGTGTATTCACTATTCTTGAAAGTGATGTAGGAGAGGCAGCAAGTATGACATATATAAAAAATGAATTGGAATTTTATGAATTTTAAATAGGGAGTTGATAGATCCCTATAGTGAAAATAATTTCATTGGGAAACTTTTTTTATGGTTATTTGAAATTGTGATACCTGTAAAATATTCTTAGAAAAAAATACTTGCACTATATAAACCTTTAGTAAATAGGGTTCATTCAATATAGAAGTAGAATATTGGTTAGGAGGACAGTGTAAATAATATGTAAAAACTATTCAGAGGAATGTAATAAGTGTCTATAAAGAAGATTTGGATGAATAAGGAAATGAAAAATGCTAAAAATTAAAAATAAAAGTCCATAAGTACACAATGAAAATAAAGAAAACAAAAAAAATATGGGTTGCCTCCCATAAAGAACTAAAAATTTCATAATTAGATAGATGGATGGATAAAAGAATTAGTTAGTGATGTCCATTGGCTCATAATTCCTCTACCTTAGGAAGAAACTGGTGGATGTATCTCAATCCCCTGGGACCACTTGTAGGGATTAACCACCATTGAAATAGGTCGACTGCAAATCTCATGTGGAAGTAGTAGATGTCATGCAAATCCTGGAGGGGGTCTTTCTGAGGAAGGATATGAAGTTATATCCACTAAATATGGTTATCTATCTAATCTATATTTTGAAAAATCTCATGTGGGAGGCCATATGGTTTCTTGATAGGCTTATCAATTCCAATATATCATGTAGTTGTTGTAACGAACCAAATCTTCATTAATGGAAATCCCTATTGATCTAATTAAATTTCTCTTTATGTAAAATTTTTATATAAAATGTCAACTTCGTTTGTTTTATGTTAAGAATTGTGACCGTTGCTTTTATAGTCATTGAACAGTGATCACAAGATTAGTATAAATATAGGGCTTTAACAAATCCAATTTACTCAGAAAAAAGAAGCGATGGCCTCATCCAGTAGAATTGCTCCATAAGAAGCCCATTTGTCAGAGCTCAGAAAAGAGGTGGAATCTTTGGGCTTCACTCTTGATCAAGCCCAAGTTGAGCTTCATCATGTCAAGTTCGAACGAGACCGTCTACGAGAAAAGTCGAAGTTAATAGAGATTACCACTCGAGCAATGTTATCTGAGCCACCACAAGAGTCTGTCACCATTGCACACCTTACCCTTAGGTATTATTCGGCTGTTTTAAGGGGTTATGTAACAAATTTCTAGTACTATGTTCATGTACATTATTTTTGTATATAATAATTAATATACTTTCTTGTCATTATTGATACATTATAAATAGTTTTTAAAGTACAAGTAGTGTTTTTAGTTACTATTTAATTAAGAAATTGATTTTATTAAATTAAGGGATTTTTAAATTAAATAATATTTTAATAAAATAGTATTATTATTATTAAATTAATTTTATTATATATAAATAATCATAAAATTTTATGAATGCAATAATAATTTTTATTAAGGTTTGAAAGCCATTTCTGTCAAAACCCGTGAATTTTCGATAAATGTCAGTTTTTATTTTAAAAGTAAAAAATTAACATATTTAGAAAATTATTTAAATAAAATTAATGATATTTCTGGAATCAGAACGTCGAAATTATCCAATAGTAAATTTTTCATAATTTTCTGAGACAGTCAAATGTTTGGGTAAAAATTAAATACCGTTTAAATATATAAAGTGTTTTATGACATCATAATGACCCAATAGTGATGTAATAAAATACTATAAGCTTTATCTTCGGTCAATATATGTTTTAACAATAAAATAATGTGATTTTGTGTTTGTTTGACTTACTTTTCAAAGAATTAATGGACCCCTCAAGACTTATTCAACATCTTGTCTTTTTAAATTATTTTCCATGGGAGTGTGACTCACCTCCACATAAGCAACCCCATTATTTTAAGAAGTTCAGAATTTGGCCTTATAAAATATGTTTTTCCTCTTCCCTTTTCTAAAAACCATGTGCAAAAACAATGATCTGATTTTTTTTGGATTAGTTTAATGTAAGGGGTCCCAGACCTAAATAATAAAGAATTCACTCACCTTTCCTATATAAACCCACCCAAGCTCCCAATTCCTCCTCACTCAAAGCCTTTTGAGTTCTTCCAACCTATGCCCTACTCTCTCTAGAATCCTCTCGAGGTGCCCCAATCTCTTAAGAAGCCTCTCTCAAGCCTCTCTCAAGCCTTTGGAAGCACACTTCCAAGTAAGGGGTTTTTCTTCCTTTCACCTTTTTTTGTCCAATTTTCTTAATATTGTTATGCCCTTTTAATTTCAATTATAAATGTTGGGGTATGGTTTCTCACCTCTCCCATACATCTCTTTTATTGTTTGAATGATTGGAGACCCCTTTATCTCTCACAAAATGCCTCCCATGTACACCTGTTACTATGATGAAATTCCGAAAGGAACTTCTCTCTCTTCATTTACATTCAAGCAATACTTTTGTATCATGAATCTAAATTCCATTACAACTGTTTGGACATGTATCTATAAGACCCCCCTTACTGTAAATTTCATTTAAATATTATAAGACACCTCTATTCTCTCTCATCACCCATTTTTATGAATTCTTATGTCATGTCGTTATGCTACTGAAATTGCACCGATTTTCTAAGCCAATGCCTTTGTGTAGTGAATACCATGTCCATTTCTCCATCAAGGGTATTCACCTTTATGCACATTGACTTATTGATTATAAAGTTTCATGTATTAATTCCACATTCCTTTATCATGGAATAAATGATTATGTTTAATGATTCCATGTTTTATGATCCATGTGGCACGCTTATGCATGAAATGAAATGTTTAAGAAGGGTGAACCCTTATAGCGCTCCAATGCATTGGGTAAACTATAGTATCATGATACGTCATGTGCAATGAGTATTAACTCATGCTAATTTAAGTGCACCTAGGGTTTAATCGTGCTTCATGTGCAATGATAATTTACTCATGCTTCATGTGCAATGATCCTTGACTCATGTTAATTCCATGTTAAGTGTTGTTGCCACATTTCCATGTTATGATTATCATGATTTATCATGCCTTTATGTTCATGTTTCTATTTTTCTCTATTAATATGCCTATTGTCTACCATGTATTGTACTCCTCATGTATTCCATGTTTATTTCCTTACTGGGCTTTATAGCTCACCCCTTTTCTTATGCATGTCCTCAGGTTATCCCATGCAATGCTAAGTACGAGGGAATGTAGTGGTCATGTAAAGGAAGTTTTCAATAAAGATGTTGTATTTCATGTTTTAAGTTGTTATGTAATGATACTAAACCCCAAAGACACTAGACCTCTCAATCTTCCATGTTGTATCAAGTGAATAGTTTATGTAATAAATCATGTTTAAGTTTGTAATAAAAGCAGGGTTGTCATAGATGGTATCCGAGGATAGGTTTTGTTATTTTTTTGGGATTAGGATTAGAAAATCCCAGTAAATCCTTAGAGACAAGACTAAGTATAATAAAAACATCCCTATGTTTTGATATGTACTCAGTGAGTGGTTTATCAATCAAATAAATACCTGTCTCGATACGAGCATTTAGAGGTGGCTCTGGAAAAGATGTATCCTAGGGGTAAAACCCGAAAACACCGCTTTGAGCTAGACTCAAATGGGAACTAGGGCATAAAAATGAGCCTTGGTGCACTTTTGGTTATGACACTCCCATGGGATATGTTTTGATAAATTCACAAGCTTAGTATGAACCTTTATTAAGGGAATTAAAAAAATGCCCCTAAGAATATATGTTAGAAAGTAGATCATGAAAAGCCTAGATTGAATCCTATAGACTCATGAGATAAGGAAATAAAAGTTTATTTATAAGTCATCAACATTTTTCTTTGGATTACCCTTTATGTGTCACCCCCTAACATTCCTTTTATTCCAGCCAGTGGCCTGTAATAGGAGGACTTGGGCTAACAACCGATGTGAAGATCAGTGTGATGACTGTACTAATGAGATGCCCAATCCAATGGGAGCGGGAATCACGAACTTTTTCATGCTTCTCTCTCAGATAACTCAATCTTTGAATAGAAACACGGGTCAAGAGAAACTTCTAACCCCCGTGAGAAGGAACAAGTCGCTATCGAGAGCTTCATAAGACAAAGGCCTCCTACTTTTAGTGCATCATTTGATCCCATGATCACTGAACAAAGGATAAAATCCATTGAAAAGATCTTCTCCATACATAAATGTTCTGAAAAAGAGAAGGTTCTCTTGGCGGCTTATCATATAGAGGGTGAAGATGATCAATGGTGGACGTTGATCAAAAATACAAAGCCTGAGGAGGAGATCGAGGTGTTGGAATGGAAGGATTTCCAGAAGATGTTTTTTGATAAATATTTTCCGCGCACCCTTCGGCTTAATATGGAAAGGGAATTCCTTTCCCTCAAGCACAAAGACAAAGAATCTGTTGGCGCGTATAAGGAAAACTTTACAAGGCTATCACGATATGCTTCCGGATTTGTCGTTACCCCCGAATGCAATGTTGACCGCTTCTTTGGTGGGATGAAGCCTATCATACGGAAAGTATTAGCGATCCGTGACTTTGATAGATATGAGTAAATTGTCCGATTTTACCTCAAGGTCGAAATGGAGATCGGGGAATCACAGGGGTATCATGGGGACAAGAAGCATAAGGTGGACTTCAATGTTGGCAGTCCGATGGATAAATCCAATAGTGCTAAGAAGATCCATCACCCCACTTTCTAAATGTGAGGAAAGAAGAACCCTGGAAATTTCCTCAATGGGACGAGGAAATGCTTTAGGTGTGGAAGAGAAGGGAACCTAGCTGTTAACTATTGGCAAGAAAGACTCGCGGCTGCAGCAGAGGAGATGAACGCTCCGTTTGAACCTCAACATGTTGCTCATTGCTACAAATGAGAAGAACCGGGGCATTTTACAAATCAGTGCCCTAATCCAAGGGTTTTCAGAGGCAACCAACAACCTCCAAGGTAGCAAGGAAGATCTTTTTCCATCACTTCTACCGAAGTGAACCCCGAAAATGAAGAGGTGATAGGTACGCTAGTTATTCATTCAAGAATAGTGAACGTACTTTTTAATTCAGGTTCTACAAATTCTTTTATATCACAAAAGTTTAGTAGAACAATCCCAGCACCACCACAAATCATGGAAGTGAAGATGTCGTTGAGTACGGAAAATGGGGCAATCATTGTATCCCCTAAATATAATTCCTCTCCTATTATAATCTATGGATTGAATTTCCCGGCGAACCTCGCCATACTCCCTCTGGTAGAATTTGATGCAATTCTTGGCATGGATTGGCTTTCCTTATATAGAGCCAACATAAATTGTCGTGAGAGGGAAATCACACTCCATCAGGAGAATCGACCCCCGATTATTTACAAGTGTAAGGAGGAAGATGAATATCCTTTAGCTCCATCATCTCAAGCATGGATATTACTACCCTATGAGAATGTGTATCTGGCTCAGATGATTGAGTCCAAGGAAGAAACCATCCTTGAATAAATGGCTATTGTGAGGGAATTTGCTGAAGTGTTTCCTGAGGAACTGTCTGGTCTTCCTCCTAAAAGAGATGTTGAATTATCAATTGAACTTATACTAGGGGTTCTACCAATATCTAAGACTCCATATAGAATGGTTGTCGTGGAGCTTGAAGATCAGGAGAAACAACTATAAGAGAATCTGGATAAAGGTTTTATACGCCCAAGTGCTTCACCATGGGGTGCACCAGTCCTCTTCGTCAAAAATAAGGATAGTTCAATACGTCTTTGCATAGATTATCATGAACTTAACAAAATCATGATAAAGAAAAAGTATTCTCTACCATGGATCTATGACTTTTTTGATCAGCTGCATGGAGCACAATACTTCTCCAAGGTAGATTTACGGTTAGGATATTATCAAGTAAGGGTGAAGAAGGAAGATGTCCCCAAGACTACTATTTGTACAATATACGGGAAGTATGAATTCATAGTAATGCCTTTCAGACTCACTAATTCTCCAGAAATATTCATGGACTTGATGAATAGAGTCTTTAGAGATTACCTTGACAAATTTTTGGTAGTCTTTATAGATGATATTCTAATATACTCCAAAACCAAGGAGGATCATGAGGAGCATTTAAGAACTGTAATAGAGACTTTGCGGAAGGAGAAGCTCTATGAAAAGTACAGCAAGTGTGAGTTCTTGTTTAAGGAGGTATCATTCTTGGTTTATATCATCGCAAGCAATGGGATATCTGTGGATCCCTCCAAAATAGATGCAATTGAGGGATGGACGGGGCCAACATCGATAACGGATATCCATATCTTTTTGGGGTTAGCTGGATATTAATGACGATTTGTGAGAAATTTCTCATGATTTTCCAACCCTCTTACCATTCTAACTCGAAAGGGAGTAAAGTTTTCTTGGAGTGATGAATGCGAAGAAAGCTTCAAGGAGTTGAAAAGGAGGCTTATCATTGCACTCGTTCTCACTTTACCCACAAGTGGGGAACCTTTTGTGATATTCAGTGATGCTTCGAAGAAGGGCTTAGGTTTTGTGCTGATGCATAATGATAAAGTGATATCCTATGCCTCAAGACAGTTGAAAATCCATGAGAGAAACTATCCAACGCATGATTTGGAGTTGGTAGCGGTGATCTTTTCCTTGAAAATCTGGTGGCATTATCTCTATGGGGAGAAATATGAGATATATACTGACCACAAGATTATTCAATATATATTCACACATAAAGAGCTTAATATGTGCCAGAGAAGATGGATAGAGATCATCAAGGATTATGACTATTTAATACATTACCACCCTGGGAAAGAAAACAAGGTGGCAGATGCCCTAAGTGAAAAGGACCCAGCAATTCTATCAAGGATGAGAATTGAGAAGGATCCAATCTTCTTAGACTATATGTAGATGGGCATGATAATCATAAAGAAGGGGACATCATCAATTCTTTAACAAATGATTGCCCAACCTTCCCTTTTGTAAAGGTTAAAGGATGCTCAAAAGGATGATGTGGGAATTCAAGAAAAAGTAGAAGATATCAAAAAAGGGAAATCCTCGGAGTTCAATGTTAATGAAGAATTAATTGTGGGATTTGGGAAAAGACTATGTGTTCCATCAAGTCTGGAGTTGAAGAAGGAACTTTTAGATGATGCACATAGTTCAAATTTCTCTTTTTTCCCAGGGAGCACAAAGATGTATCGAGATCTCCAAGAAAACTTTTGGTGGGATAATATGAAAATAGAGATCACTGAATATACATCAAAGTGCCTGATTTTCCATCAAGTGAAGGCAGAGATGCAGAAGTCTAAGGGGATGATGCAACCATTGCCCATACCAGAATGGAAATGGGAGAACATCACCATTGACTTTGTCACCAGACTTATGAGGACATCTAAAGGCAGCAATGCAATATGGGTTGTGGTGGATCATCTTACAAAGACTGCACACTTCATTGTTATTTGAGAGGATTTCTCATTGGATCAACTGGCACAGATATATATTTGGGATTTGGTCAGGCTGCATGGAGTACCACTATCTATTGTGTCTGACCGAGATCCAAGATTCACCTCTATGTTTTGAAAGAGTCTTTAGCATGCTCTGGATACTGAACTGAACTTCAGTATGTCCTATCATCCTCAAACTGATGGCCAATCCGAGCGGACTATCCAAACACTTGAGTACATGTTGAGAGCATTCTCAATGGACTTTAAAGGAATATGGGATCAACATATTCCTCTGTTTGATTTCTCTTATAATAATAGTTTCCACTTGAGC
Organism: Viscum album; assembly: GCA_963277665.1. Classification (NCBI taxonomy): domain Eukaryota; kingdom Viridiplantae; phylum Streptophyta; class Magnoliopsida; order Santalales; family Viscaceae; genus Viscum; species Viscum album. The sequence goes on from OY728158.1 coordinate 1,910,967,953, forward strand.
ATCCAAATGGCACCATATGAATCCCTTTATGGGAAAAGATGCAGAACACTAGCATGTTGGGATGATGTCGGTGAACGTAAGCTACTTGGACCAGAAATGGTCAAGGAAATGGTGGAGAAGGTGAAAACCATTCAGTAGTATATCAAGGCAGCCCAGAGTCGACAGAGGAGTTATGCAGATAATCGTCAACGAGACCTTGAGTTTAAAGTTGGAGACATGGTTTTTCTACGCATATCTCCATGGAAAAAGGTCATGATTTTTGGAAAGAAATGTATGTTAAGTCCAAGGTACATCGGCCCCTTCAAGATTCTTGATCGTATCAGGGTTGTGGCCTATCGACTAGCACTTCCACCTACTATATCCAAAGTACATGATGTCTTCCATGTATCCCTCTTAAATAAGTACATACCGGACCCTTCACATGTACTCTCTTCTGAGGTGTTACAGTTGGAGGATGATCTTACTTATGAGGAGCAACCAGTGAAGATCTTAGATCGTAGAGAAAAAGTTCAACAAAATAAGACAATTCCCCTTGTCAAGGTGTTGTGGCGAAACCACAAGTTTGAAGAAGCGACTTGGGAATCTGAGGAAATGATGAAGCTGAGTTACCCACATCTGTTTTATTGTGGGAAAAGGAAATTTCGAGGGTGAAATTTCTTAAGGGGGGAATATTGTAACGACCCAAAGTTTCATTAATGGAAATCCCTCTTGATATAATTAAATGTCTCTTTATGTACAATTTTTATATAAAATGACAAATTCTTTGGTTTTATGTTATGAATTGTGAGTGTTGCTTTTATAGCCATTGAACAGTGATCACATGATTAATATAAATATAGGGCTTTAACAAATCCAATTTACTCAAACAAAGGAAGTGATGGACTCATCTAGTATAATTGCTCCATACGAATCCCATTTGTCGGAGCTCGGAAAAGAGATGGAGTCTTTGGGCTTCACTCTTGACCAAGCCCAAGCTGAGATTCATCATTTCAAGCTCGAACGAGACCATCTACGGGAAAAGTCAAAGTTGATAGAGATTACCACTCGAGCAATGTTATCTGAGCCACCCCAAGAGTCGGTCACCATCGCACACCTTACCCTTAGGTCTTATGCAGCTGTTTTAAGGGGTTATGTAACAAATCGCTAGTACTATGTTCATGTACATCGTTTTTGTATATAATAATGAATATACTTTCTTGTCATTATTGATACATTGTAAATAGTTTTTGAAGTACAAGTAGTGTTTTTAGTTATTATTTAATTGAGAAATATATTTTATTAAATTAAGGTATTTTTGAATTAAATAATATTTTAATAAAATAATAATATTATTATTAAATTAATTTTATTATATATAAATGATCATATAATTTTATGAATGCAATTATAATTTTTATTGAGGTTTGGAAGCCATTTCTGCCAAAACCCTTGAATTTTCGATAAATGTCGGTTTTTATTTTAAAAGTGAAAATTAACATATTTAGAAAATTATTTAAATAAAATAATTGATATTTTGGGAATCAGGACATCGAAATTATCCAACGGTGAATTTTTCATAATTTTCTGAGACAGTCAAATTTTTGGATAAAAATTAAATACCGTTTAAATGTATAATGTGTTTTATTACATCATAATGACCCAATAGTGATGTAATAAAATACTATAAGATTTATCTTCGGTCAATATATATTTTAACAATAAAATAATGTGATTTTGTGTTTTTTTGACTTACTTTTCAAAGAATTAATGGACCCCTCAAGACTTATTCAACATCTTGTCTTTTTAAATTATTTTCCATGGGAGTGTGACTCACCTCCACATAAGCAACCCCATTATTTTAAGAATTTAGGAATTTGACCTTATAAAATATTATTTTCCTCTTCCCTTTTACAAAAACCATGGACAAAAACCATGATCTGATTTGTGTTTTGGATTAGTTTAATGTAGGGTGTCCCAAACCTAAATAATAAAAAATTCACTCACCTTTTCTATATAAACCAACCCAAGCTACCACTTACTCCTCACTCAAAGCCTTTGTAGTTCATCCAATATCTGCCATACTCTCTTTATAATCCTCCCAAGGTTCCCCAAGCTCCAAAAAAGCCTCTCTCAAGCCTCTCTCAAGCCTTTGGAATCACAATTCCAAGTAAGGGTTTTTTCTTCCTTTCACCTTTTTTTGTCCAATTTTCTTAATATTGTTGTGCCCTTTTAATTTGAATTATAAATGCTGGGGTATGGTTTCACACATCCCCCATACTGACTTCTTATTGTTTTAATTATGGGAGACCTCTTTATCTCTCATTAAATGCCTCCCATGTACACTTGTTACTATGCCGAAATTCTGAAAGGAACTTCTCTCTCTTCATTTACATTCAAGCAATACTTTTGTATAAAAAATCTAAATTCCATTACAATTGTTTGGACATGTATCTATAAGATCCCACTTACTTTCCATTTCATGTAAATATGATGAGACACCCCTTTTCTCTCTCATCAACCATTTTTATGAATTCTTATGTCACGTCGTTATGCTGCCGAAATTGCACCGATTTACTAAGACAATGCCTTTGTCTAGTGAATACCATGCCCATTTCTCCATCAAGGGTATTCACCATTATGCACATTTAATTATTGATTATAAAGTTTCATGTATTAATTCCAAATTCCTTAATCATGGAATAAATTATTATGTTTAATGAATCCATGTTTTATGATCCATGTGGAAAACTTATGGATGAAATGAAATTTTTAAGAAGGGTGCGCCCTTATAGCGCTCCAATGCATTGGGTAAAGTATAGTATCATGATATGTCATGTGCAATGAGTGTTGACTCATGATAATTCAAGTTCAATGAGGTTTTACTCATGCTTCATGTGCAATGATAATTTACTCATTCTCCATGTGCAATGATCCTTGACTCATGCTAATTCCATGTTAAGTGTTGTTGCCACATTCCCATGTTATGATTATCATGCTTTATCATTCCTTTATGTTCATGTTTCTCTTATACTCTATTGATATTATTATTGTATAAGATGTATTTCACTCCTCATGTATTCCATGTTTATTCCCTTACTGAGCTTTATATCTCACCCCTTTTCTTATGCATGTCCTCAGGTTATCCCATGAAATTCTAAGTACGAGGGAATGTAGTGGTCATGTAAAGGAAGTTTTCAATAAAGATATTGTATTTCATGTTTTATGTTTTATGTAATGATCCTAATCCCCAAAGACACTAGACCTCTCTATCTTCCATGTTGTATCAAGTGAATAGTTTATGTTATAAATCAGGTTTAATTTTGTAATAAAAGCAGGGTTGTCATAGTAGTGCTAGACATGGCTACAGAAATACAAGAGTAAAAGTGAAAAAAAAAACAACAAATGTAGCCAAGACACTATATCCCATACATATATATAAGAAATGACAAATTAATGAATATTATATACAATGGTAATACAATAGAAATACATAAAATGGATATATAAATAGTATACAACAGGGTAGGGGTCAATTCAAAAGACTAAACAGTAGAGGATTTCTCACCGGCTCTCCATCAGATGTCCCCTCCTGAATAGTGGGTGTATAGACTAGATCTTCCGAATATATCTCATCTATGGATGTGGGGACTAGAACATAGGCCTTTATAAGAGCTTTCATGGTGCTTTAAGTAATCTCAATCATGACGGTTGGAGGGTAGGTTTCAGTTCATATTGGGGTCATGCATTAGGCAGCTGAATTAATCAGAGGCCCCTCAAAGAAAGATGAGAGGGTGAGTTCCATTCCCTATTGGGCCTGCTCGACAAGATTATCCTACTAGGTAGTAAGGTCATTCAGATCATGATGTATATTTGAAAGGTGGAAATGTATTATTTTGTGGTTTATTTAGGTGGTGGTGGGAGGGAATATGAATGGTATAGTGGTGGATCGGGGTGGTGAAATGGGATGGGTTGGTGAAACAGATGTTGAGATGAAGAGAAAATATGGAACTGGTTCTCCCAAACACACAGGTGAACCAGAAATATGTTAGATGGACTGGATGAGGTCCGGGGTGGTTTTGTGGTGGTCATAAATATGGTTAATTTTAAGTAATGGTGGAAGTGGGGTATAAATTAGAAGGATAAATTGGAGCTCTAGGTGTCAGGGGATCATTAGTGGGGTGGGGGATGTGGCAGGAGGATATGGATCCTCAACAAGATCGATGGTGTACTCTTGGTCCCACTGGTCTCTCCCCATGATTTTACTAAATAGCCCCATCTTGTGAAGTATGATGAGATCAATTGAATCAATCTTTCCATGGGAATTTTGGTTTTGATTATTGTTCAAGACATGAAAATGTCAGAACATATGCATGATGAAACTGCTCCCCGTAAGAGTACCACAATCCCTCCAAAACTGAGTATTATAGTAATGTGTGAAATACCTGGCCATGTTGATCACAGGACCCCCATGTCTTAGAAAAGAATGAGTACCTTGATCTAACTGATTCTCCCATGAGCATATAATTGGGCTAGCCAAGAATAAGCCAAATCCTGGTGAAAAATCCATGAAGTAGAACCCTAAAGATGGGTTATCTTTATTATTCAATGGTCATGAATTCCCCATGGATCTCAGGTGATCAGTTGAAAATGGCCCAGAACATCCTCATTGGCCAGGTCCAACCACATGGCAGAGTAGGAAGGGGAGGTGATTAAATCTTTTGTGTAGATACTGAGTCCAAAAGAAAACTCCCCCAAGGATATCTTCACTAGTGCAGAAAACGTTATTTACGTCGCCATTTTTTACGTCGGTTATATATAACCGACATGATAATCTATGATACGTGGTTTTTTACGTCGGTTATAAAATAATCGATGTAAAAAACCAAGGCGCGGTGTATTTTACATCGGTTATCAAATAACCAATGTAAAAAATGAGTTATCTACGAATTTTTTACGTCAGTTATAAAATAACCGACGTAACAACCCAACCCGCAAAATTTTATACATCGGTTATATTATAACCGATGTAAAAAACAATGATTTCTGATCTATTTTTTACATCGGTTATTCTATAACCGACGTAAAAAACCAACACGTGGATTTTTTTACGTTGGTTATAAAATAACCGACGTAAAAAAAAGAGGTATCTGTACATTTATAATGTCGGTTGATATAATAACCGACCTTATAAATGTAATAAAAATAGTTTATAACATCGATTATAAAAAAACTGACATTATAAAACATTTAAAAATTTAACATGCCCTGTGGATTTTCATTTACGATTTTTCGATCGATAGTCTGGCGACTCGTCTCTCTCGCACGGAAAACCCTAATCGAATCTTCGATCTCGTTGCGTTAAACTCATTTTGCCATCATCTTTTATCATCTTTACTCTCCTCGGATCTATCATCTCAACTCGAAACACTCAGGTAAGCCTCCCATGACTTTATTTGTTTCGTTTTTTTCCCAGATATTCTATATTTACGCTTTGTGATTTTTTTTGTTTAAACTAGGTTAGATTATTCGATATTTAACCCTCTTACCTCATTTTTCCATCATCATCTTATTTATTATCCCCACATCTATTAGATCAACTCGCAATATTCACGTAAGCCTCACCTACTTCTATTTTGTTTGTTTTTGTTTCGCAAATGTCGGACAGTGATGGTAATTTTTGTTGTCATTGACAACTAATGATCTCATTCACCTATATTACTTCAATTTATATGTAAACCATTTTGATACACCCATTCCATGTACTAGTGTGATTTATTTTATAAGTATATATGGTTTTTCGTGGTGGAATGTTTGTTTTGGATCCTTGGTTGTTTCTATTTTGGGTATCACTTTTTGTTGTCCCATAATCTATTTACGTCGCTTATTTTTGTGGATTATTATAAGTCTTCATATGCTATTAAAACCTGATTCATTTCAAAATAGAGCATTTTAGACTAGTATGAGATACAATTCATGGTTCTCATTTTGAAAAATGGCCTGATACCAAAACTAGTAGCTTGAGGTGAAAATCTCTAGATATGCCAAAACTAGTAGCTTGAGGTTAAAAACCCATGGTTCTAGGGGGCTGTCAAAAGGGTTGGTGGCTATCCAGTGGGTTGGGGGCTGTCCAGGGTGTCCATGGAAGTGGGGGGGGGCAGTCCAGGGGTGTGGGGGGTCCAAGGGGGTGGGGTGTCGAAGGGGGTGGGGGGCTGTCCAAGGGGGTGGGGGCTGTCCAATGGGGTGGGGGCCTATCCAGAGGGTTTGGGGTGTTGTTCGGGGGTGGGTGGATGTCCAGAGGGTTGGGGTGTCCAAGGGGGTAGGGGGTGGGGGTGGTATCCAGGAGGGGTGGGGGTGCTGTCTAGAGGGTGGGGGTTGTCCAGGGGTGGGGGTTGTCCAGAGGGTTGGGGGTGTCCAGGGGGGTGTCCAGGGCAGTGTCCAAGGGGGTAGGGGGTGGGGGTGGTGTCCATGAGGGGTGGGGGTGCTGTCTAGAGGGGTGGGGGCTGTCTAGGGGGGTGTATAAGGGGATAGGGGTGGGGGTGGTGTCCTGGAGGGGTGGGGGTTGTCCAGTGGGTGGGGGGTTGTCCAGAGGATTGGGGGGTGTCCAGGGGGGTGTCCAAGGGGGTGTGTGGGTGGGGGGTTGTCCAAGGGGGTGGGGGCCGGTCCAGAGGGTTTGGGGGTTGTTCGGGGGGTGGGGGTTGTCCAGAGGGTTGGGGGTGTCCAGGGGGTGTCCAAGGGGGTAGGGGTGGGAGTTGTGTCCAGGAGGGGTGGGGGTGCTGTCTAGAGAGGTGGGGGCTGTCCAGGGGGCGGGGGGTTGTCCAGAGGGTTGGGGGTGTCAAGGGGGTATCCAAGGGGGTAGGGGTGGGGGGGATGTCCATAGGGTTGGGGGTGACCAAGGGGGTAGGGGTGGGGGTGGTGTCTAGGAGGGGTGGGGGTGCTGTCTAGAGGGGTGGGGGCAGTCCAGGGGGTGGGGGTGTCCAGGAGGGGTGGGGGATGTCCAAGGGTGTGGTGGTGTCCATGGGGTGTCCATGGGGGTGGGGGTGGTGTCCAGGGGATGGGGGTTGTCCAAGGGGGGGTGGTTTCCAGGGGGTGTCCAAGGGGGTGGGGGATAAGTGTCAGTTTGGATTGACTACAGCATCATGGTTTCTGAGATTTTGACATTATGATTGTGTCGTGATGATTGGATTTACATTGTGATTTTCTCTAACTGAGTTTTTATTTTAAATATTATTTTATTCTCAGGTTTACTCCATTTTCTCTAATTTTCTATCAACCATTGTAGGTCCCATTGTTTTCTTTGATTCAATGGAATTTAAAACTGTTATATCTAACTATATTTTGTTTTTAAAATAATATTCAAGCATATTTTTTTAAATACGCATAGATTTGTTTTATATTTCAAAATTGTTGTACATTCAAATTATGATTTTTTTATATAAACATATATTTTCCTTATCTTAAAAATATATATAATTTTGATATTTATTATAGGTAATAATGAGTCGAAAATGGATTATGGAACGTCGAATGAGAAATGAATATGAGGAAGGTGTTGATGCCTTTTTGGAATTTTATAAACAAAATGTTCCAAGTAGTGACATTTTTTTCTGTCCATGACTGAAATATTTGAATATGAAGAAGTTGAAAAGTAGAGAGATAAATGATCATCAGATTTGTCATGGTTTTAATCTGGGTTACAACCCTTGGATTTGGCATGGTGAAACTGGACGAAATGTCACTGATGATGATGATTCGTAAGATGGTAACTCCGATGGAATTGAATAAATGATTCACAATATTGTAGCAGAACAAATTTAGATAGAACTGACAGTTGTGCATCTATGTGGTGATGCTGAAAAACCATTATATCCTTATTGTACAGATTTTACAGTTTTGTCGATGGTGTTAAGATTGATTAACCTAAAATCAAAACATGTATGGAGTGACATAAGTTTTAAATAGCTACTACAATTGATGAAAGGCATTCATCAAAAAGATAACAATCTTCCTGATTCACATTATAAGGCCAAGAAATTATTATGCCTGATGGGATTGGAATATAAGAAAATACATGCATTTCTGAATGACTGCATTATATATAGGAAGGAATATGAATTTCTATCAGAGTTTCCTAAATGTGGGACATCATGGTATAAGGTGAAAGAAAAATCACAGGCTGATGTAGAGATTACAAAGATCCCTTCAAAGGTATTTTGTTATCTTCATATAATTCATCATTTCAAATGATTATTTGCTAATTCACATAATGCAAAAAGGATAAGATGGCATGATGATGAGCGGGTATGTGATGGAAAAATACGTCATCCAACTGATTGTCCATAATGGAAGAAAATTAATGATCAGTATTCTACATTTGGAAATGAAATTAGAAATCTCATACTAGGGTTGTGCCCTGATGGAATGAATCCATGCCGAACCCTCAGTAGCACACATAGTTCATGGCCTGTTTTATTGGTAATTTAAAACCTCTCATCTGAAGTTTGTATGAAGCACAAATATGTCACGTTGAGTATAATGATCTATGGTCCAAAGCAACCCGACAATGATATTGATGTTTACTTGTCACCGTTGATTGATGATTTGAAACTGTTATGGGATGATGGTATTAGGGTGTATGACTCTTATAAAATGGAATATTTTCAACTGCATGTAGTGCTTCTGTTCACTATAAATAACTTCCTAGCATATGGAAATTTTTCTAGATACAGTGTTAAAGGGCATAAAGCATTTCCAATTTGATAACAACAGAATTCATATTGTCAATTTCATCATGGGAGGAAAACAGTATACATGGGTCATCGAAAGTTGTTTCCTATGGATCACCCTTATAGAAGACTAACAAAGGCATTCAATGACTCACAAGAATTTGATACTACTCTAAAACCTTTATCTCCTAATCTGTATTCTTGAGAGGGTGAAAAATCTTGACGTGACATTGGGAAAGACACAAAAATATGGTAATGATAGACTTTTTTGGAAGAAAATGTCAATATTTTTTGAGCTGCCATAGTGGAGGTATCATGAAGGTAAACATAATATTGATGGCATGCATGTGGAGAATAATATATGTGCTTGTTTGATTGGAACATTGTTAGATATTAAAGGAAAGACAAAATATGGGTTTAATGCAAGATTAGACTTACTATCAATGGGAATACGTTTGGAGTTAGCTCCCACTACTAAAGGAAGATGAACATTTCTTCCCCCGGTTTGTCATAAATTATCAAAGAGGGAGAAAATTAGATTTTGTCAGTTTCTTCATGATATCAAATTGCCTCAAGGTTATTCTTTAAATTTAAAAAAATTTGTCTCATTGAAGGACTTGAAGTTGATAGGTATGAAATCACATGATCGTCACGTCATGATGCAACAAATTCTACCAGTTTCATTGCGTGGAATATTTCCCATCCATATCAGAAAGACTGTAATGAAGTTGTGTTATTTTTTCAATTAAATATTTAACAAGTTGATTGATGTGAATGCTTTGAACATTTTGGAAAAGGATGCATTTTTTATACTTCGTCAATTGGAAATGTATTTTCCTCCGCCTTTTTTGATATAATGGTGCATTTAATGATTCATCTAGTTTTAGAAATAAAGCTTTGTGGACCTGTATATCTTCGTTGGATGTATCCTTTTGAAAGGTATATGAAAATATTAAAGGGGTATGTTAAGAATCCATATCGACCTGAAGCCTCCATTATTGAAAAGTATATTTCTGAGGAGGTAGTATAGTTTTGTACGAGCTACTTAGCTATGGCGCAACACATAGCTTTGCCTCCATCTCGCCATGAATGAGTTAATAATGAGGGAAAGGGGATTCATGGCTTGAAAGTCAAATCATTATCAGCTGAACAGATGAAGAAGTTAGAATCATACATCTTGAATAACATAGTTGATGCTCAACTGTATATCACATTGAATATTAATGAGTTGAAACAATGTCATCCAAAGAATGCAGAAATGTGTATTTTGAATGAGCACAACAAACCTTTTTTCATGGTTTAAAAAGACCTTTCTTGCTAGATCAAATGTATCAGAAACATTAAAATTGATAGTGGGTGGTCCATGTTTAAATGTGATAACATGGTCTGGTTATGACATTAATGGCTATACATTTCATATGATAGATCAGGACAACAGAAGTGCATTTCATAATAGTTGTGTATTGGTGTTTTCAGAAGAAATGCATTTTTTGAGTACTAAGGACAAAAACCCGATTTCTGCATCAAGTGTATATTATGGAGTGATTGAAGACATATGGGAGGTTTATTACTTTAAAATTAAAGTTTCTATTTTTAACTGTAAATGGTTTATCAGTAACAACAGTGTCAGACATGAGGAATTTGGAATGACAATTTTTTATCTGAATAGATTGGAAGACACATCTAATTCTTTTATAATGGAAACACATGAAAAATAAATTTTCTATGTAGTAGATCAATCAGATATGAAGTGGGTTGTTGTTTTACAGGGGAAAAAACAATATGTTGGAGAGGATGAACTTGATGAAGATGCTGATTTATGTGAGATCCATACTTCCATGGAAAGTGTAAGAATGGTATAGAGTAAGAGGTTTCCAACCTCTGATACCAATTGTAGGATCGAAATATAATATGAGATGCTCAATATACAAGAGGGGGGGTGAATTGTATACTTTAAAAATTCCTTTGGAACCTTTAAAGTTAGTTATGAATAACTAAAATTTCTTTAAGAAAAGGAAAGGGCTAAGTTTAACAAAGTTAAACTAAGTAAATTCACAACACCTCTAACACCGAACTGAACTTGGAAAGCAATTCCGAAAGTAGGTTCCGGAAAAATGGTTCCGGAAATTGAAACTTAACAAAAGTTGCAATATGAGATTCTACCTTAAAGCGTATAGAATCTAAACTAATCAGAGTAAGTAAGGAAGTATAAGAAAGTTATACTTTCCTTAAGATACAGATTGCAGCGGAATAAAGACAAGTAGTAAAACTACTAGTAACAAGATAATAGTCTTTTGACCCAAAGAGAAGGGTATCCAACAACCTTGGATAAAGGTCCCTTGATTTATACTTTCAAGCAAGTCTGTCTTACCCACACCAGGGTAAGCCCTCGATAGGAAGATCGGAGTCTCTGTCTTGCTATCCCCGCAAGCCCTCAACTTCAAGGTAGTTGGTAACCTCTATCTTTCTCAGCAAGAAAGCCCTCGATCTTTAAGGTAGTCGGCACCTCTGTCTTTCTCAGCAAGAAAGACCTCGATCTTTAAGGTAGTCGGCACCTCTGTCTTTCTCAGCAAGAAAGCCCTCGATCTTTAAGGTAGTCGGCACCTCTGTCTTCCTATCCCCGGAAGCCCTCGAATGTAATCACCAACATTCGGAGTCGCACGAAGCTTTGAGAGTTAATAATATACTCTCTCTCTAGAAATCACTTCAACAGCATGTATGCTCAAAATCCAAATTGTTCATCCATCCGTTGTGAGCTTTTTCAAATGAGCTCCTATTTATAGGTAAGGTCGGATCCTCTCCAACGGTCATATTTTCCTTAAAGTTCGGAGGGACCTGTACACGTGTCACTTAGACAACGGTTAGTTTATAACAAAACAGACGACATCGTTTTATAACAAAGTAAGTGTAACAGAATGCACGACATCATTTTAAACTCTAACATAAAAGTTCAGAATAGAAATTTCGGAGTGAAAGTTCGGAGTGAATAAATTCAGAGTGTATAAAACAAAGATAATCAGATTCTGTTTAATAGGTGAATTCGGAATGAGAATTTGGAATAGGAATTCGTCATCAGAAATCGTAATGAGAAATTGTCATCAGAATTCGTAATGAGAATTCGTCATCAGAATTCGTAATGAGAATTCTTTATCATAATTCGTAATGAGAATTTGTCATCAGAATTCGTAATGAGAATTCGTCATCAGAATTCGTAATGAGAATTCGTCATCAGAATTCGTAATGAGAATTCTTTATCAGAATTCATAATTAGAATTCGGAATGAGATTTCTTCATTAGAATTCGTAATGAGAATTCTTCTTCATAATTCGTAATGAGAATTCGGAATGAGATTTCTTCATTAGAATTCGTAATAAGAATTCTTCTTCAGAATTTGTATCCTGAATCTGGAATAGAACTTAGTCAGAGTTCATATCCGGAATTCGGAATGAAACTTCCTTATAGTTCTTGTCCAGAATCGAATCCTAAAACAGAATGCTTTATATCTAAGTTTTTATGACTCCGAGAAAATGAATCCGAAACTTATACTTAAGAAAAATATGAATGAAAATATGATAAGGATAATTTTTCTTATAAAAGCGATTTTCCTTAAGAAAGCAATTTTCCTTATAAAAGCAATTTTCCTTAAGAAAGCATTTTTCCTTACAAAATCGATTTTCCTTAAGAAAGCATTTTTCCTTACAAAAGCGATTTTCTTTAAGAAAGCATTTTTCCTTACAAAAGCGATTTTCCTTAAGAAAGCATTTTTCCTTACAAAAGCGATTTTCCTTAAGAAAGCATTTTTCCTTACAAAAGCGATTTTCCTTAAAGATAATGTGTTTGTGATTTTCAAAACAAGAAGGAATGGAAAAGTCATAAGGAAAACCTTATTGACTCAACAATCTCCCCCTTATTGGAAAGCACAAACATCCTTACGAAAAATCTATTCTAAGAAGAAAGAAACACATTAAAGCTTATCTCCCTTGGTTTAAGAATATAGATGAATACGACTAACTCCCCCTTAGGCTTTGAAACTCTAAGGATCGTATTCATATTTCCGGAGTGATGTTTATTTAAGAAAAACTCCCCCTTAAACAAACTCTTATTAGAGTTCTTTTTCCTTGGGTATTTTTCTTTCTCCCCCTTTGATAAACTCTTATTCGATTTCCTCTTTTTCTTAAGGATCTTTTCCTTCTCCCCCTTTGTGATTTTCAAAAAGAATTGGAGGAATGGAAAAAAAACTTAACAAAGTACCTGAGACATTAGTAATAATAACAAACGAAATGACAAGCACAATTCTCATTAGATTTTCAATATCAACAACAAAAGAAATACAACAAAAAGATCGGATTGGTCATTTCGGATCTTTCTCCTTCGACATTAGCCCCTTAAGAATCGTCTTGATCTTCTTTAAGTCTTTGTGATCTTCCTCTGCTTGCTTTTCCAAGGAAACTATTCTTGCTGACTGAGCTTGAATCGTTTCTTCCTGAGCCTTCAGCTTTTCTTCCTGAGCTTGGATCTTCTCATCCTGAGCCTTCATCCTCTTTTCAAACTCGATCCGATAATCCCTTTCATATTTCCAACATTGATTAACAGAATTGAGCTTTCCATTCAGATCTCTCACTTCCTGAATCCGGATGTTCTTTTCCTCTGTCAATTTCTCTTCGAAGGATGCAGTCAGCTCATGAAACTTCTTGTCCTCGGTTTCAAAAGCATTCTTAACGTTATCTTGAAATTCATCAAGCAACCTCATCTCTTCCACAATCTTCTTAGACCAGCTCGTCATCCTTTTGCAAGATTTTCTGTGAGCTTCGTAACCAACAAAGAATGTTTTGAATTGAGCCTCAATGTCTACACACTTATCCATAACCATGGATACGGAGTCGGTTTTCTGATTCAACGCATGTTGGAGCATCTGGCATCTGGAATCTATACTGGAGAAGGTTGGAATGGTTCCCACCAACTTCTTTAAGGACTGAACAACAAAGTCGTGCCCCAACGATGATGACTCCGAATCTGAAAGTTTACTAGGAGAATTTTCTTCCTCAACAAGCTCTAACTTCCTCTTCGAAGAACTACTAGCTTCCTTCCTGATCTTCTTTTCTGAACTTGGGGTATCAGCCAGAATTTTTTTCCCCTTATCTTTTTCCATAATAGAAACCTGTTCCGGAGATTTCTTTTCACTGTCAGAGACTTGAACAACCAAATCTTCCTCATCAGCAACTTCTACATTTTCCTTCTGAGCAGCATCAAGTGAAAGATGTTCTTCTTCTCTCAGACAAGAAACTTCCTCTTCACCTTTCTCTTCTTCTATAGTCGGAGTAACAAGCTTTGAAGATTGAGCTTCAGATGTTCGGAGCGACAAGTGTTCCGAAGGAGTTCCTTTGTATTCATCTACCTGTTTGAGTACATCTCATGTCTCACCACTTCCTTCAGCAGTTTCTTCGACTTGTTCCACTTTCTCTTCTTCCTCTGTATTCTTAGCAACATTCTCTTCTGGAGCATCAAGATTTCTTCCTGGAGTCTCAGGTAGAGATTCCAGAGAGAAAGATCTCGGAACGGGAATGGTTGCTGAAACCATTTCATTGAACTTTAACAACGCTTGCACAGCCTCGGCTTCTGACATTTTCTTCTTCAGCTTCTTCTCCTTTGCTTGTTTCTCAAGCTCATCAGCGGCCTTCTCCTTCAGAGCCTTAGCTTCCGCAGGATCCAATCCGAACTGCGGATCCCCTTCTTTTCTCTTCTCCTTGTCAGCTCTCCACTTTGCTTCAACCTCATCAGTATAGGTTTTCTTCTTCTTAGACTTAGGAGGTGCGGAGTGGGCTTCCTTAGACTTGGGTTCCTCAGCTTCGACTACTTCTTTCAGCTTCCTCTTCCTTACCGGATTTGATGATTCCGGATCAGCCACTTTCGGAGTCACTTCTACTTGTGGAGGTAGATCAATAAAGATTCCAGACTTCTTGTCGAAAGCTATATTCATTCTCTTAAGAGTGTCATCGCTGACTAGCATGATCTTGCACACCCTTGGTTTGGAACTACAGGCTACCTTGAAAGATTCCCGGCACCGAACTATGAGCTTCGATAATATTGCTGGATACATCACAATCTGAGCTCTCAGATTCCCCTTCTTCAAATTTTCAATATTAAGAAGAATATGCTTCATCAAGTTGAACTTTCTTAGATTTATCAGGAAATCTAAGATGTATATCTCACTCTTCTTCAAACTATCCTTATCTCCTTTTCTCGGTATGATAAGCCCTTGTACCCATAACTCCAGCATCCGGAAGTTTGTAGATAGGCTTTCAATTTTCGGAGCCTTGTCATCATCCAATCCGAGAATTTATAATGCCTTTTCCTTGTTGAAACTACCCAAAGAGTCTGGCAATACATGCGAGATAAATTCGGCTTCTCCTTCATAACTTAACCCTACCAAGCATGCAGCCTTGGTGTGAGAAAGCTTATATGTTTTGCCATATGATTTGAAAGAAAACTTCTCTTTATTATCCTTGTTGAAGAAAGTAACTGACTCATAAAACTCGACAAGAAAATCAGAGTAGACTTCATCTTGGTTGCCGGTTTTTGATACCGCAACATCTTCCCAGCCATTCAACTTGATATTCTTTGAAATAATAGAATCGTAGTTGCTGAAGAAATTCGGATGAACTAACCTCTCTCTGTAGATTAACCACTGAGAAATGGGCTTGGTTGAAGACATTTCTTGTGAAGCTAACTCTGCAGACATTCGGATCTGAGGTCTCTGAGAAGTTCGGAACTGAGAAGACTAAAGTTCGGAATGGCCTTAAATCAGAGAGTCAGAGCTTCAGCATGCAAAGGCTTGAAATCGATGTGGGACTCGAAAATAGGGTCCCCTTTATATAGGCAATGGGATGACGGTTCGACTTCCTCGGTAGATCTAACGGTTTAGAATGATCTGAGATCAAATCTGACGGTTGAGAGCTTGAATCCGATCTTTTTGAGGTTTTATTAAAGCAAAGATTTAAGAAAACTATAATCCGAAAACAAACTACAAGAAAATGCCAGCAAGTAAAATATGATTACGAAAACTTCAGTAAGGAAATCATACCTTTCGGATTATCTTAGGAAAGTTATTCGTAATGGGTAATATAAAGACTACTACGAAAAACTCAATACGAAAAACTAAATACGAAAAACTCAATACGAAAAAGTCAAAAAAAAATTAATACGAAAAAGTTAATACGAAAAACAAGACTTGGTACGAAAATCTGCTTATGAAAGTCCCAGTACGAAAGTTTGTCCATTCCGGAAATTTTCAATACAAATACTTCCATTCCAGAAGTGTTCTGTCTGAAAATATCCATTCTGGAAAATCATAGTTCCAGAAGTTCCATTCCGGAAATTTTCGTTCCGAAAAAGTTGGAAACAAAATTTTGAAAAACTTTGTTAAACAAACAATCAAATGTATTCCCCCTATGAAAAGGAGTTTATTACTGTAAGGAGATTTTTTCAACAGAAAGTTAATTGAGGAAGATTACCTTACGGTTATCATTCCTAACTTCTGTTTAATATATTCAAATCTATCAGAAGGCAAGGATTTTGTGAAAATGTTAGCAAGTTGATCTTGCATTCCGATAAACTGAAGAATAATATCTCCTTTAGCATTGTCTCCGAAAGTTACCTTTCCTCCTTTCGTTTTGATAATCTTTTCAAAAAAGCTTTTGTTACCAGTCATGTGCCGGGAACATCCACTATCCATGTACCATATATTGTTGCTGGAACTTTCTTTATTTTCCTGAAATTAAGAACAAAGTTAGATTTTCGGAATCCATACTTTCTTGGATCCGAGATTTCAAGACAATAAAATTTTAGGTATCCACATTTTCTTAGAAAAGTAAGCTTTATGAAAACCTAAGGATTGGGTTTTGTTTAAAGAACAATTTTTAGCCCAGTGACCACCACATTGACATTTAGTGCAAAATGGGGCACTTTGAGGAACAAAATAATTGTTACTGAAAACTGGTTTTGCATGGGTATAACAAAATCCGGATTTATTTCTTAAAGGTCGTATTTGGGAATACATCTTATCAAAATTTTCCTTACCATGGGTAAAGTTTGATAAGCACTTCTTTAAGGAAAAAATTTCGGACTTAAGTTTTACAACCAAGTTTTTATCTTCAAAATCATTAGTTTTAGAACTAGAGTTAGGCTCGAAAACATTTTTCTTAGAAATTACGTTTTCTAACTCTTTAGAAAGTTTATTCTTCTCAGAACTTACTTCCTCAAGATTTTTTGAAATATTTTCAAAATCAGCATTTTTCTTATCAAGATCTTTAGAAAGATATGATATCTCTTTAGTAAGAATAGAATTCCTGGAATTTGCCTTATCGAGTTTCTTGTTGAGTTTGGAATTCTCAATCTCAAGAAGTTCAGCAAATCTAGAGACTTCTTCAAAAGTAGGTAAAGTATTTTCCTCATCAGAAGATGATTCTTCATCAGAAGAGTTATAATACTTACTATCATTAGCATTTAAAGAAACATTGGTCAATGATTCAGCATTTCGTACCTTAGCCATAAGACAATGATTATCAATAGGTAATCTGGCTATAAGACCAAGATTCTTTTGTCCAGAAGATTCATATTCAGAAGATTCATCTGAAGAGTCACCACCACTGGCACTCCAGGTGTCATTAGCTTTCAGAACTTTCTTATCTTTAGCTTTGTAATACTTCTTCCTGTTCCTTTCTGAATGTCTTTCCTTCCTTTCTTTCTTTCTGAACATAGGGCAATCTGGTCTAATATGTCCAGCTCTTTTGCATTCATAAAAAGTTACTTCTCCATCTTTCTTATCTTTCCTGTCCTTCTTCTTATACTTGGATTGAAAGTTTCTCTGTCCAGCTATCTTGTTCATCCTTCGAGCAAGATTGGCTAATTCATTTTCTGAGACTTCACTCTCACTAGATTTGGATTGTAAAATGACTTTCTTAGACTTGGATCTGGTTACTCTCTCAGGAGTCTTAGCTTTCATCTGATTTGAAGTAGTAGTAAAAGCAACAGTACCATTTCCATTCTTTTTCTTGATGTTGTCAGCATCCCTCTTCATTCTTGTTTCATGTTGTAGAAGAGTACCAAATAATTCATCAAGGGTAATTTGTGTGACCTTCCTGTTCTCATCTATAGCTGTTCTCTTGGATTCCCACTCATTGGGCATAATGTCAATTATCTTGTCCACAAGAGCTTCATCATCTAAACCTTTTTCTCCCATAGATTGTAGACTGTTGACGATAGTCATAATCCTTTGTTGAACTTTACAGATAGGTTCTCCATAAGGAAAATTGAAGCCATGATATTCAGCTCTAAGCATAGCTCTTCTAGTCTCAATCACCTTAGAAGTTCCAAAGTGTGTAACCTATAACTTCTTCCTTATACAGTTAGCTGCTTCACAAGAAGAAATTTGGCTATATATATTTCTAGTCATTGAACATAATAAAGTATTGCGTACCTTATAGTTGAGCTGATATTTTTGCTTCTCCTGGTTAGTAAAGGTTCTGACTTCCTTGTCAGGAATTTTATAGTCACCAGTAAGCATCACAAAGTTGTCTACTCCAGTATTGATAACAAATGTCTTCATACGATCTCTCCAGTATTCATAATCATTACCATCAAAGATGGGTGGTCTTGTAGGATTTATATTGTCAATCGATCAAACATTAACTCCTGCCATACTCGAAATAACTTTGAACACACAAACTTGTTAGTAGCAAAAGATTCGTAATCAAAAAGTTCGGAATGGGAAAAGTTCGGAATGGATAATCCGGAATGACAAAGTTCGGAATGGAAAAGTGAGCAAGAAAAACTTGTATGTGAGTACAAGTATTTCAGTAACCTTGGCTCTGATACCAAATGTAAGAATGGTATAGAGTAAGAGGTTTCCAACATCTGATACCAATTGTAGGATCGAAATATAATATGAGATGCTCAATATACAAGAGGGGGGGTGAATTGTATACTTTAAAAATTCCTTTGGAACCTTTAAAGTTAGTTATGAATAACTAAAATTTCCTTAAGAAAAGGAAAGGGCTAAGTTTAACAAAGTTAAACTAAGTAAATTCACAACACCTCTAACACCGAACTGAACTTGGAAAGCAATTCCGAAAGTAGGTTCCGGAAAAATGGTTCCGGAAATTGAAACTTAACAAAAGTTGCAATATGAGATTCTACCTTAAAGCGTATAGAATCTAAACTAATCAGAGTAAGTAAGGAAGTATAAGAAAGTTATACTTTCCTTAAGATACAGATTGCAGCGGAATAAAGACAAGTAGTAAAACTACTAGTAACAAGATAATAGTCTTTTGACCCAAAGAGAAGGGTATCCAACAATCTTGGATAAAGGTCCCTTGATTTATACTTTCAAGCAAGTCTGTCTTACCCACACCAGGGTAAGCCCTCGATATGAAGATCGGAGTCTCTGTCTTGCTATCCCCGCAAGCCCTCAACTTCAAGGTAGTTGGTAACCTCTGTCTTTCTCAGCAAGAAAGCCCTCGATCTTTAAGGTAGTCGGCACCTCTGTCTTTCTCAGCAAGAAAGCCCTCGATCTTTAAGTTAGTCGGCACCTCTGTCTTTCTCAGCAAGAAAGCCCTCGATCTTTAAGGTAGTCGGCACCTCTGTCTTCCTATCCCCGGAAGCCCTCGAATTTAATCACCAACATTCGGAGTCGCACGAAGCTTTGAGAGTTAATAAGAGACTCTCTCTCTAGAAATCACTTCAACAGCATGTATGCACAAAATCCAAATTGTTCATCCATCCGTTGTGAGCTTTTTCAAATGAGCTCCTATTTATAGGTAAGGTCGGCTCCTCTCCAACGGTCATATTTTCCTTAAAGTTAGGAGGGACCTGTACACGTGTCACTTAGACAACGGTTAGTTTATAACAAAACAGACGACATCATTTTATAACAAAGTAAGTGTAACAGAATGCACGACATCGTTTTAAACTCTAACATAAAAGTTCGGAATAGAAATTTCGGAGTGAATAAATTCAGAGTGTATAAAACAAAGATAATCAGATTATGTTTAATAGGTGAATTCGGAATGAGAATTCGGAATAGGAATTCGTCATCAGAAATCGTAATGAGAAATTGTCATCAGAATTCGTAATGAGAATTCGTCATCAGAATTCGTAATGAGAATTCGTCATCAGAATTCGTAATGAGAATTTGTCATCAGAATTCGTAATGAGAATTCGTCATCAGAATTCGTAATGAGAATTCGTCATCAGAATTCGTAATGATAATTCTTTATCAGAATTCATAATTAGAATTCGGAATGAGATTTCTTCATAAGAATTCGTAATGAGAATTCTTCTTCAGAATTCGTAATGAGAATTCGGAATGAGATTTCTTCATTAGAATTCGTAATAAGAATTCTTCTTCAGAATTTGTATCCTGAATCTGGAATAGAACTTAGTCAGAGTTCATATCCGGAATTCGGAATGAAACTTCCTTATAGTTCTTGTCCAGAATCGAATCCTAAAACAGAATTCTTTATATCTAAGTTTTTATGACTCCGAGAAAATGAATCCGAAACTTATACTTAAGAAAAATATGAATGAAAATATGATAAGGATAATTTTTCTTATAAAAGCGATTTTCCTTAAGAAAGCAATTTTCCTTATAAAAGCAATTTTCCTTAAGAAAGCATTTTTCCTTACAAAAGCGATTTTCCTTAAGAAAGCATTTTTCCTTACAAAAGTGATTTTCCTTAAGAAAGCATTTTTCCTTACAAAAGCGATTTTCCTTAAGAAAGAATTTTTCCTTACAAAATCGATTTTCCTTAAGAAAGCATTTTTCCTTACAAAAGCGATTTTCCTTAAAGATAAGGTGTTTGTGATTTTCAAAACAAGAAGGAATGGAAAAGTCATAAGGAAAACCTTATTGACTCAACAGAAAGAATAACATAACATAATGATGATCATGTTGAAGACATGGTTTGTGCCATAAGGAATGATCACAACGAAGGAATTTGGGAAAAAAATCCATTTGTACATTCCTAAAATTACAGGTAACATATGTTTATTTTATGTTTATATTTATTTTTTTCATAAAATGTTTGATATTGTAAGTTTTTTCTTTATTAAAACATGTATTAAAACAAAATAAGTATAATTTTTTGTTTGTTTTAAGTTTATTTGGTTTACTTTATTATGTTTACCATTACATGAATTATATATCTATTATTTTTGTTTAGTGACAATTACTTTACCAAGTTTACCAGGTTTACCATGTTTAAAATGTTTACCATGTTTACCATATTGACCATCTTTACCATCTTTACCATTGTTTAACATGCTTACCATATTAACAATGTTTACTATTACATAACTTAATACACTTTTCTATTTTATGATTATAGTAGTATTAAAATATTTGAATTTTTATATTTTTGAACTAATTTTTGTTTTTTTGATTTGAAGGATAATTACAGATCATTCAGTTGATCAACCACATGATTCTGGAGATGAGAATATTGGTCATACCTCTAGGGAGGAACATTCACATGCTTCTCTTGATGTTCCCAAATCTTCATCATGTGCTCCTATTATGACAAAAAGTTAACAGGTTGGTAAATGTGGGTGCACATGTTTACCAAAATTATCACTTTCCCATACGCAGGATCAGAGGATAATCATTGACTTTTATGATGATGATATTCCTAGAGGTCCAAATTCAAAAGATTTTAAGAGTTTTGTATCAAATCAGGCTAAGAGAAAAGTAAGCATTCTGTATGATGACTGGAGAAGTGTGGATAAAGCGATAATCTCTCAGTTATGGGAGACGATTTTGGTAAGATCTTTTTCTATTGTTTGACAATTCTTTAAATGTTTCTAGTTTATATAATATGTTTAACCTCTTCTTTATTAGATCACATTTGATATTCCTGACACTGGAGGAGTCAGGAAGAAATGCTTATCGTTGGCTTCCAAGAGATGGAGGGATTTAAAATCAACCCTCTCATCTGATTTCATTTATGTTAATAGGATTCATGACAATCCATGTTGTATATATACTTTTATAGATGAAGACACATGGAGATAGTTTTTTGAAAGTAGAATAAAAGAGTCATTTTTGGTAAGGGCAATGTAAACGCTTATAAGCTTTCTTATATAAATGATCTTATCAATGTTTTGTTAATTATTTATTATTTTTAATTTACATCAAATAGGGAAATATCATCAGGAGATCCAATCTAAAAATGTATACCCTTATAGTTTATCTCGGGGAGGGTATGAATTTTTGGAAGAACAAATGATGGCAGAAAAATTTCAACAACTAAGAGTTGAGTCTTCAAGATATAGAGAGGTGGCCCCTTCATCCCCTCCATCAAGATAGGAAAAATGGAAGAGAGCTCAGATGGGCAAAAAAGGGAAATATATTTCGGAAGAATCGAGAATCGTAGCTAAGAGAATTATAAGATATCTATTTTATTTATTTAAGTTAACTATTTTCTTCTTATAATTTCAATCATTATAGAAATTTTAAATTAATTAATACAGAACTCCCTTGGGGATTAGAGTTCATAGAGGGAATTTACAGCTACTGGGAGGCAAGATATTTTATCTGTATCATTGGTAAATCCTGAACATCCTGGTCGTGTAAGAGGATATTCAGTAGGTGTATCAGTGAGAAAAGTGTTTCCATGTTCTTCAACTTCTAACGTTGAGGGGGTCTATAAAAAATAGAATCCCTAGAGGCTGAAGTTAATAATATTAATGCGACGATGGAGGAAAATATTAGATCGTCGGTACAGTCTATGTTTGTAGACATGAAAATAAAATTTCAGACTATAGCTCCCACTCCTCCACCTCCCCCTACAGACCCCATTATTTATCCTCCACCTCCGCCAGTAGCTCCCACTCCCCCACCTCAGCCTGCGGACCCCTTTTTTTATCCTACTCCTCTGCCACAGCTTCCTACTTATAGCGAGTTGTATGTTGATGATACTCAACATCATATAGTTTCATATGGGTTGGTATATTGTATAGGAGATACAGTTCATCATCAATATTTATAGGTAGATAATCAGAGGGTCACTACACAAGATATTATAGATAGATCAACTCGAGTACCATTACCTACAGATGAGGTGACGACAGTTGGACATAGTATCGTCCATTTTTTAATTTGGCCATCCAAACTTCTTCAACTCATTACCATAGAGGTATGAATGTTATATCTTTTATTTTATTTTTTTATTGAAGTTGTTTTATCATATGAAAACTAATATATTTTTCTATTTATTTTTACAGGAATACTTCAAAGGTAAAGAAATATTGTATAAACAAAAACAAACACAAATGGATGTGACATCAGATACAGATTCTATTAGTCTTGACAGATTGTCAAGATATTCAAATTTGTTGGTGAGTCGTTATGTTTTTCCAATGGAAGATCATTTTTGTGGACGTGCAATAACTGTGAGGATTATGAAAACAGATATCATGAATCTTGTTACTGGAGATAATTCGGGCATCAACGTGGTGAAAATTGTTTCAATATAAGTCTTAACACCATTTCCCTGTGTTATATTTATTAAAAATTTATACTTATGTCTATTTTTTATTAGGTATATTTATAAACTTTGTGAGAGGAATGAGCTGACAGATGTATATGGATTCATGGACCCACGATTGATTTCCCCTGAAGCATGTGCATTGGATGAGGAACAAAGAATGCTTTAATTTGATGAAAGACTTGAAAAGAATATAATCACACAATGTTGGATAATGCCTTTTTGTGAGAGGTATGAAACACATCTCTCTCAAAGAGTTCATTATATTTTAACATAAAAAACCACTAACCTTAAATTTCCTTTTATCAGTGATCATTGGATGTTAGGGGTTTTTTGCCCAAGGGAGAAAACACTTTATTGGATATGCTCTATCCATAATGATGTGCGGGAAAGTTTTAAAAATATATTGGAAAATTATGTTTCAATTTTTCAATATTTTTATATATTATAATGAATTTTAAATTTACCCCATTCGTGTTATTTTCTAACAGGGGATGGGTCTACTTTCGAAAAAACACAAAGAAAAGGAGTGAAAAGATCAAATATGTAAATACAGAGGTAAATATCCATTTATAATTTGTAATTTTTGATTTATTACATAAAAATAATATATTGAATTTAAACTCATTCAAACAGAATTTTCATGAACCACAAGGCGTCATCGAATGTGGATATTATATGTTAAGATTTATGTATGAAATAATAACAACTGGGACAGTTGTGAATTTTGACCTAGTAAGATTTTCTCTTAAACTTTGCAATAATATTTCACTTTAATTTATTCATTATATAGGTTAACTACTATCCTTTTCATTTGTAGCTTTTTTATGACCCTCAACCCTATACTACTGAAGGCATCAAACACTTACAATTGGAGTGGTCAAATTATTTTATAGGTTTGATTGAATTTTTGTTATTTGTAATGTAAAATGTAATTTTGAATATTGTCTTTGTAAGTATGTATTTGGTAGTAATTTAGGTTGGATTTAGTTTTTTTATGTTTACAGAGTAAGTTTTGAATGTTATATATGTGAATGTTTAATTTTTCTCTACTTCTTGTTTTGGTCTACTTATGATGGTTTTTATGGTATGGATTCTGGTCTAGGGGAGGGATTCCAAGGGTGTTGGGGGTGTTCGGTGGGGTGGGGGTGTCCAGGGGTCTGGGAGGGGTGTCTGGTGGGGTGGGGGGGGTCCTGGGTTTCCATGAGAGTGGAGGGGCAGTCCAGGGGGTGGGAGCGTTTCTAGGAGGGTGGAAGGGTTGTCCAGGGGAGTGGGAAGCTGTCCAGGGGGTGTCCAGGGGTGTGGGGTGTCCTGTGGGGTGAGGGGGGTTTCCAGGGGTGGAGGGGCTATCCAGTGGGGGGGTCCAGGGTGTCCATGGGGATGGGGGCAGTCCAGGGGTTTGGTGGGAGCTGTCTAGTGGGTTGAGGGGTTTATGGTCTATTTTTGGTAACTTTTTGGTATGTTTCAAGGGTGTGGGAGGGATGTCTAGGGATGTGGGAGTGTTTTCCAGGGGTTGGGGGGTCTACAGGAGGGTAGGGGATGTCCAGGGGGTGGTGGTGATGTCCAGAAGTGTGGGGGGGAGTGTCCAGGGGTGTGGTGGGGGCAGTCTAGTGGGGTGAGGGGGTTCTGGTTTGTTTTGGTACCTTTTTGGTCTATTTCAGGGGTGTGGGAGGGCTATCTAGGGGTGTGGGACTGCTTCCCAGGGGGTGGGGGTTGTCTAGGGGTGTTTGGGGATGTCCAGGGGTTCGGGGGTAGTCCAGGGTTGTGGTGGGGGCTTTCCAGTGGGGTGGGGAAGGACTGTCCAGGGTGTGGGGGGTATACAAGAGGGTGGGGGGTTGTCCCAGGGTGTTTGGGGCTGTCCAGGGGGTCGGGGGGAATTTCAGGGGTGTGGGGGGCTGTCAAGTGGGGTGAGGGGGTGCTGTTCTGGGGGTGGTGGGAGGGTTGTCCAGTGGGGTAAGTTTTAAATGTTATCAATGTAAATGCTTAATTTTTCTTTAGTTCTTGTTTTTATCTACTTCTGTTTTTGTGGTAAGAATTCTTGATTTGGTTTCAGGTTGTTTATGGGGAGAGTAGAGGACTGCATTCGATTTTCTTTATAAAAAAATTGGTCTTCCACGTCGGTTATTTTATAACTGACGTGATAAAAGAATCAGGAAGGGTTTATCACGTCAGTGTTTTGACTAACCCATGTGATAAACACCTGTGTAATGGTTTATCACATCGGTTATTTACTAACCAACATGATAAAAG